>WSFP011457278.1:0-19210 GCA_009831015.1 Picea engelmannii | reverse complement strand
TCAATGATAATTAAAATTATTTCCAAAAATATATTACCCATATATCCAAAAAATAGTGTGTTTTCCAAAATTTCAGAAGTCAACTGTTATCATCAAAAAATAAGAAAAAACTTAAAATCCATATTTTCCACTCTGAGAGGCAATATTTCCTTTGTTTATTCTGTTACCTTTAGATCTCTCTGAATTTTCCTTAGGGTGTGTGGAGCCTTTAGGCCTAATATCATTGATTACATGAGAGAAATCATTTCTCAAATTCATGTGGGAGGACACAGATTTATTAGAGTCATTAGAGGGTGAGGAAGGGGTAACAATGGATTTTCCTTTGTTAGGGGCATGGTGGGCCTCGGTTTTCAACCTTTTACTCAGATGGGAAGACTGAAATGGTCAGTGGATAGGGGAAGCTTGGACAGTTTTATTCATAGGCGGGGGAGAAGGTAAAGACAAGTTAGGCCAGCCACAATGTTGGGAGACTGTCGAGTGGATAATGTCTTTCCATCTGTCGTTCTCGAGAACTTTAGGCTATAGTGAGACATGAGGATGCACGGGGATACCAGGGGCCCATGGGGATTGGAAGGGGGGCCTTTTGGGCATAGGTTGGACCATTCCTTTCCCAATCCAATTAAAAAACCCAGCTTGAAATAGTTGTTCTAACTCTTGCGAGTCTACATCAAAGTGTATAGATAATCTTGGCCTTCTAGGTCACCTTTTCCAATTACCTCTCCCTTGGTTACCTCTACCATGACTAACTCTACTGAAAAATCTCATTCATGTATGCATAATTTATTATCAAATAGTTTCTTTAACAACCATACATGACAACTCTTTTAAAATATGAAATAAAATTTGCCTCAACAACATATCAGACTCATGTAATCCAATCCATACAAATTGTTTTAATAGTTTTCAATGAAAAGTGGGTGAACAAGGGTTTTGGGATATGCGAGGGGTTGTATTGAGCAAAAAATGTTTAAAAGGAGGGGGAAAAGATCATGATTACTGCTCACAGACAAAAACAATTCAAATGTAATGTAAACCAAAGAATATGTTACTGTATCCATCCTTGCAATCTTAAACTATCATAATACAGAGTTTCCTTTAACTATAAATAAATTTTAGGAACAGGGAGTGGATAATGAATATGGGAAGGCGAGGGGATTGTAATTAGTGAAAAGTGAAATAATGGTGGGAGAAAAGAGAGGATATTGTTTGAAAAATTAATTAAGTAATCCATAAAACAATTATGCATTCAAAACACTATCCCAACATTAATTAAACAATTATTGTGGCCAATTAAACAATATTGTTTGTTAAAACTTCTCGAGTGTCCACGTTTAAATCTTCAACCATTTTAATTAACAAAGTGTCATCATACTCAAAATCAATATGTCCTTCAAACATCTTGTATAAAGAATTTTGTTTCCTCTCATTTCTTCCATTTTGTATTTAAACAAAAATATAATAAACACATAGTCATTTGTTTCAACTCTGTTCAACATCAAAACCTTAGCCTCTGTCCATAAATTAATTCCGCAAAACAAACACAGACACAATCTCTTTCAAAACGTGTTTGATTCCATTCCTTTCACCAATTAAACAATTAAATTGCAAGGAAACCATACTATTATAAAAATGTTCCCATATTTTATGGTGCAATAAGACGATTCAATGCATGATATAAATCATACACAATAGACAACCAAGCCACAAATATAAATCTCTAAATTGAAATAATCTTGATCGGGAAATTTAAACACACAATAACAACAACCATCACTTCAACTTATACCATGTTGTAGGAAACACACAGACCAATGTTTAACGCAAAGAAGCATTTATGTGACTGTACATGTCCAATTAAAACATAATCTTGAGTTATCAATGCAACTATTATAAAAAAAGGAGGCAACGATTGTATGCCCATTTAAAACTTCTCAAATCAACCATTTAAACCATGCTAAGCTATCAAATCAATTGTCACAATAAAAGAATACAACAACTATATACCAATAACCATTCCCAATTTCAACTGTGTAATCAACCTGATCAACAGAGATGAGCCAATAATCAAAACCACTGTCAACACTACTCTACCAAATTATCCTAGTCAACAAGGCATCCAATAGGGTGTAACTGGTTCAACTTATCAAAATTGGGCTTTGAATAACCAAGGGTTCGCTCGGTGGAAACAACACAAGGGGACTGGAGGTCGACCTTGTCGAAAGTAGGTGAGAAACCCTTGAGACAACAAGGTGGAACCACACACATTATAACATTTAGCTTGTATGATAGGGTGATAGCTCATCCCCAGGTGGGAGAGACTATGAAAAGAGGAGCAGAGGCTCCTTAGTAAATAACACCGAGAACATGCATGGCATAACCCTCATGGTTTCCCCCAAAAAAACTGAATAATGTTGATAGAAATGTAGAGCCCAGGTAATATCAACCAAGCCTAAAGAAATCCAATTGGCATAATATCCACCATAAACAACTTGTGTAGATACCAATAACATAAAACAAACCCACAACCAAGTGGAGAATGATATGTAGTGACCCAAAAGTGGTCCAAAAATTACACAACAACCCCATAACAACAAATACGACCACATATGGTTACAAGGACTGTGAGGAGAGGGACAACAAGTCTAGATGGAATGAAACCCTCCAACAAAAACCCATAGGGACCACATAGATCCATCACACCTTCCTTCACACAAAAAAGTCAATAAAATTGTGACTTCAACCATCCAATTTCCATTTGCAACAAATAACACACAAACAACCATTCCAAAGAAACACCACGAATTTACACAGTCTCCATCCTCAAGAAAATCACAGACCAATACATCATCGAGCCAACATCTATTTCATAATAGAGCGAGTTCATGGATGGGCAAAAAATCCTTGCCTGAATATCGGAGCTTACCCACAGCGAAAATCAAATGAACAATAGCCAAGCTAGAGTGATGTCTAGTGGGAGAGGTATGGAGTGACATGTAGTAAGTGCACATTTCCTCCATCCTCTCCTCATTCAATTATGTAGTACATTCCAGGCAGCCAACATTAATCAATGCCATTAACCCATACCTAGAAATTTGCATACATTTCTTGCCAAATGCACCACGCGATCCATACTAACCATTTCCAAAACATACCATAACGTATATCACATGCGCCCATATAACTAAATAATAATCGCATAGCCACTAACATTGCTAGTTAGGACTAACAATAATCCTTTTAATTTCATTTGCACATAGTATAGCATAGCATAGCATAGTATAGTATAGGATATCTCCTCTTCCTTGGATGTTTTCATATTTCTTTCATCTCTTGTTATAGCTAACATGTGTCTTTGCGAAGGTGAAACATGTAACAAATGATGGTGCCAATAGCAATGTAATAACAATGAATATAAGCCATTCATACAATATGGAATTTAGAGGTTAGAGAAATCATAACTAACACATAATACACATTATCCATTTGCTATCTGTCATAAATAAAACAAATATTTCACCATCAATCATGTGGAACCATGTAATCATCATCGAAATAGTAGCATAAAATGTGTAAAAAGACTATCTATGATCTTCCAATATACAAGGGGTCCCACCTACTAGTATTATATATATCATTAGCTTATAATAATAGGCTTTTAGCAATACTTTGTCGGCGAAATGCGCGTTGTGATTTTTATCGTCAACATTGGGTTTGGATATCACTAGACCATACAAGGATCTCTTTTCTTTTGATTCAATAAAGGTTAAATGTGAGGGTTTAATCAAAGATATTTTTGTTACTTTAGCTTAGATCCCATAAAAAACTATGATAATAGATGTAGTTGTTGCATACATTCCTCCTAAATTTGGAATGTTATTATCAAGATCATGGGCTACTAAACTCAAGGGTACCTTGCAAATAGACATGTCCTATGCCATAGTGCTAGTATTCGGTCAGGAAAGAAGGTTATATAGTGAGGTTCATTTGAAATACATGGTGAACAACAAAGATAAACCCAACAATCACCCTATTTATTCAATTGAGACTAACATTTGATCTTCTATTTTCTATAATGATTTGTGTTTTGAAGAAGATGAATAGATTGTTTCAAAGGATTAAAAAATAGAATCAATTTATGAACATAATCATAAAGAGGACGAATGTGTGTGGAATATATATTTTGATGGAGAAGACAACAAAGAGGGAGCAAGAGCTCAGGCTTGGATCACTTCTCCTGATACTACTTCAAAAGTGTGTTCTTATAAATTGGCTTTTGATTGCACAAATAATATGGCTGAATATGAAGCATTTATTTTAGGATTAGGGGTTTTAAAAGTTTTGAAAGATAAAAATATATCTATGCATGGATATTTTGATCTTATAATCAACCAAATTAAAGGTACATATCAAGAAAAGCATCCTAGAATGAGAACCTATTGGAATTTAGTCCTATATTTTCTTGAAAAAATCTCTGAATATAACATTTCAGTGGTACCACAAGAACAAAATTGCATTGCATATGTTCTTGCCACATTAGCAAGAATTTTTAAAATTCCAATTTATCCAAACAAGAAATATGAAATTGAAGTAAAACACAAGCCATTTATTCTAGATAATGTTAAACATTGGCAAGTGTTTGAACATGACAAACAAATTATCAGATCTCTGCAGTCGAAAGAAGAGTATGAAAATGTCCAAATTTATGAAGAAATTTTTTATGATGAAGATGAAAATGAAATCCTTGTATCAGTCTTAGATGGGTATGTAAATCAAATAGAAGGAAGAGATATTATTGAACTAAAGAAAAATACAATTCCAAAGGGTCTTGTGCCTCTTGAAAAATTGTTTAATGAAAATGATGTGGCTAAAAATCCTAGGGTAAGTCCAAATGAAAGTGAGGTTGATGATTTTAATATAGGGACTGATAAAGAACCTAAAATTGTCAAGTTGTCTAAGTCCCTGTCCTCTGAAAACATAAAGAAATATCTTGAATTAATGAGACAATTTTTTGATGTGTTTGCTTGGAGTTATGAAGGCCTAAATGTTTATGATAAAGACATGATTCAACATACAATATAAATTCATTGTGATTTACTTGGATGATATAACTGTGGATTCAGATTCTGACAGTGAACATTTAGAACATTTGAAACAGGTGTTTGAGAAATGCAAAAAATTGGGGATCTCTCTCAACCCAAAAAAGTCAAATCGACCCTAACATAGTGGCTATAATACATAAAATCAACATTTCAAGGACAGAAAAAGAGGTACAATCCTTTTTAGGTAGTTTAAATTTTTTAAGAAGGTTTATCCCTAACCTTGCTAAAATAATAAAAAATATCAAAAACATGTTGAGGAAAAGAAATGAAATAAAATGGACAACATATGAAAAAAAATCTTTTGAAGAGGTGAAGGAAGCTCTAACCAAAGCTCCTGTGTTGGTCAACCCAGATTTTGCAAAGTAATTTATTGTTTTTTCCTTTTCCTCATAGAACACTATAGCAGGAGTAATAATGCATAAACATTATCAGAACTAGGAGCATCCTATTTCCTTTTTCAGTAGGTCTTTAAGAGATTCAACTCTTAAGTACAATATTATGGAGAAACAGGCCTATTCCTTAGTTAAGGCTTTGAAAGAATTCATGATGTATATTTTACACTCTCATGTCCTTTCATATGTTCCCAATAGTGTTGTAAAGGATATCTTGAGTCAACCTGATCCTGAGGGGAAGAGAGGTAAGTGGATTGCAGACTTGTTGGAATATGA
The DNA here is from genome assembly GCA_009831015.1 of Picea engelmannii. Lineage (NCBI taxonomy): Eukaryota > Viridiplantae > Streptophyta > Pinopsida > Pinales > Pinaceae > Picea > Picea engelmannii. Next base: position 13,443 of record WSFP011457278.1, on the reverse strand, counting down.
TGCGAAAATTAAGCCTATGAAGTTAATCAAAGGACAAGGTCTTGCTCAAATGATGACTCAATATAATTTTGAGTTAATGGGAGTAAATTTTACTGTTGATCTCTCACAAGATATATAAGAAGAAACCTCTCCTCAAGTAATATAGAAATGTTTGGATTCATCTTGGTACAGTGACATCATCTTTGTTTTACAAAATCTGTAGGCCCCTCCTAGATTGTCAAAAATTAAAGCCATATTTTTTAAGCAAAAGGAAATAAAGTTTTTCATACTTAATGATTCTCTCTATTGAAAAGAACCGGTTGGAGTATTACTGAAATGTCTTACATAATTTGAAGCTCAGAAAACCATGAAAGAGTTCCATGAAGGTGACTGTGGTGGTCATCATTACTGGAAAACAACAATTAATAAAATTATAAGATCGAGTTTCTGTTGGCCTACCATATTTTCTCATGTATATAAGAAAGTTTCTACTTATCATGAATGTCATATTTTTGAAGGAAAAAGAAAATTGATTCCTTTACCAATGAAACTTGTTTTGTTGGGTATGTGTTATATTCTTTGCATGTGTGTGTGTGTCGGCGAATCAGCTTCAAAAATTACGTCTGATGATCCCTCTAGTAGTGTTTTTTGTGTCATGTGCGTCGGGTACTTTCCTAGGGTGATCCCAAGGGGGGATGGTATGCCCCCCCTAGTTACATGCAACATTCAACACCGGGTGTTATCCCGGGGCCGATGGGGTTACGCACAGAGCTACGAATATTTGTTTTGGGCGGTTTTTTGCTATTTTTAGCGGATTTTTCTATTTTTAGCGATTTTCTAAATTAATCCCAGATTAAGGGATTAGGGTTTTGGTATCTACAGAATACCTAAAAAAATTCTATATATTGTATGTTGAATGGTGAAATTCGATATAATTAATATAAGAAAGGTTTTCTCGGTTGAGGGTTTCCGATATAAAATCTCTATGTACTCTGTGTATGAGCCATTGATTAAATTCTGTTTTTCTTAAGAATCTATATGAATTGCTTTACTTCACAAGTTTAAAACTTACGTGTGGTATCAGAGCTCATTTTTGGCTTCAGAGGGACGCCTTTGTTGTTGAGGGTTTGGCTCGGTCTTGATAGATCAAGTTTATCTTGGGTCTCTGATAAAACTGGGTTTAGTGGGAGATTTTGTAGTGGTGATTTTAGTGTAGAAAGAGGAATGACAATCTCTTCTAGAATCGAGATAGAGAAGTTCAACGGTAAAAACTTTGAGCTATGGAAGCTGAAGATGGAGGAGCTTCTTGTAGACAAAGACCAATGGATCACTGTGGATCCTGGTACACAGCCTAATGGTACACCGTCTACTAGCACATAGGCTATTGGTACACAACCTACTAGTACACAAACTACCAGTACACCACCTACAGGTATGTCGAAGGAAGATTGGGAGAAGTTGGAAAGAAGAGCAAGGAGTATTATTTGACTCTGCCTGGCAGATTCTGTGTTGTTGAATGTCTCAGGAGAATCTACAGTTAAGTTGTTGCTAAAATATGGAAGGATTAGAACACTCCTTGGGGTTCTTCACATTCCAAAACTAGCCATGAGCCTAATATTTGTAAGCAAGTTGGATGATGCAGGAGTTAATACTGTATTTGGAAAGAACACTTGCAAGATGGTATGAGGAGCAATGGTGTTGATGAGGGGAGTTCAATGTGGAACTCTGTACAAGTTGTTGGGAAGAACTTATACTAATGGGTGCAACAGTTCTATTGTCCCTAAGAAGAGAAATGAAGGAGACAAGATCAATATTGTCCCAAAAAAGAAGACCATGATGTGGCATCAAAGACTAGGGCATATTGGTGAAAAGGACCTTCGAACACTACACGGTAAAGGTATGGTTGAAGGTATGGCTAATTTCACTCTGTATTTTGATTTTTGTGAACATTGCATATATGGTAAACAAAATCGAGTAAGATTCCCATATGGTGGTACAAGAGCAAAGGGGATCTTAGAGTTGATACATAGTGATGTGTTTGGACCCGTGCCTATTCCATCACTAGGTAAGTCCATGTATTATGTTTCATTCATAGATGATTTCTCAAGGAACACATGGATTTATTTTCTTAGAAAGAAATCTGAGGTATTTTATAAATTTAAAGAGTTTAAGGATCTGGTAGAAAATCAAACAGAGAAGAAAATAAAGGTATTAAGAAAAGATAATGGTGGAGAATTCTATGGAAATGAATTCAAAGAATTATGTAAGAAGTGTGGTATAGCAAGGCACAAGACTACTCTGTACACTCCTCAGTAGAATGGAGTTGCAGAAAGGATTAAAAAGACACTGATGGAAAAAACAAGGAGCATGCTCAGTGGTGCCGAGTTAGGAAAATAATTATGGGCAAAGGCAGTGGGTACAACAGGTTACCTGGTCAATCAATCACCCTCATCAACGTTGGATGATAAAACTCTGCACAAGGTATGGACTGGAAAGAATCCCTCTCTTCAACATCTTAGAGTGTTTGGTTGTGATGCTTATGTACATGTTCCAAAGGAAAATAGGTGTAAGTTGGAGAAATGGCTGAAAATTTTATCTTTATTGGTTATAAATATGGTGTGAAAGGTTATAAGCTTTGGAACCCAAAAACCAAGAAGATTGTTTACATTCGAGATGTTTTTTTCAGAGAGGTAAAAGATGTTTCCAAACAGGAATTCCTACCAAGGCCAGAAGAACCTAAGAAAATAGAGCTAGAGTTGGATATTGCAAAATCTGAATCATCTGAAGAAGATGAAGCGGCAGAAGAAGAAGAAGAACCTCATACCCCAGTATTGAGGAGATCAATGAGAGAAAGAAGGCAACCATAAAGGTATAGTCCACCTGATTTTCATTCCAATTTTGCTTTATCTGTTACTGATGATGATCCAAGAACTGTCAAGGGAGAAGTGAATTCAAAGGATAGTAAACTATGGCAGAAGGCCATGGTTGAAGAAATGGATGCCTTGGATAAGAATGAGGCATGGGATATAGTTGAGTTTCCAGCTGGAAGAAAATATGTTGGTAGAAAATGGTTGTTTAAGAAGAAGATTAATGCAGAAGGAAAAGTAGAGAAATACAAAGCTCGACTAGTAGCAAAAGGTTATTCCCAGGTAGAGGGAATTGACTTTGGTGATAATTTTTTCTCCTGTTGCTAAGTTAACTTCTATTCGCTTTATTTTATCTATTGATGTTTCTTTTGGTATTGAAGTGGAACAAATGGATGTGAAGACAACATTCCTACATAGGGATCTAAAAGAATAAATCTACATGAAGTAGCCAGAAGGCTTTGTAGTGAAGGGAAGGAAAGAGCTGGTCTATAAGCTAAAGAAGTCACTATATGGTCTGAAGCAATCACCTAGGATGTGGTACAAAAAGTTTGATACATACATCCTTGAATTGGGATTTGTGAGAAGCAGGGCTAATCAATGTGTATATTCCAAGAAGGTTGGTAATCACTTCATTTATGTAGTGTTGTATGTTGATGACATGTTGTTGGTAGGAAATAACATAGATGTTATCAAGGAGGTGAAATCGCATCTATCCTCCAAATTTGACATGAAGGATCTCGGTGCTCCTAACTTCATTATGGGAATGGAGATTAAAAGAGATCGTGCAAACAGGAAACTCTGATTGAATCAAAGAAAATATGTTGAGACGATATTGCAGAGGTTTAATATGCATGGAAGTAAACTGGTCAAGGTTCCTATTCCTATAGGTGTAAAGTTATCTGTAGATCAGTGTCCCAAGACATAGGAAGAAGAAGAGGGCATGTCCGATGTTTTGTATGCCAGTGCATTTGGTAGTTTGATGTATGCAATGGTTTGTACAAGACCGGACATTGCACATGCAGTGGGAGTTTTGCGCAGGTATATGCCAAAACCATGAAAGGAGCATTGGACAACAGTAAAGAGGGTCTTCAAGTATCTTCATGGAACTACCAGTTATGGATTGTGCTACCAAGGAATACCATGATTGGACAGAGTGGTGGACATACATGGATTTTTTGATGCAGACTGGGATGGATATCTGGATCGTAGAATCCCTACAAGTGGGTATGTGTTTAACCTATTTGGAGGAGCAATCAGTTGGATGAGCAAAAGACAGACTACAGTGGCACTCTTAACTACAGAAGCTGAATACATGGCAACCACTCATGAAAGCAATGAAGCAATATGGTTACAAAGATTGTGTTTAGGTACTGGGTTGGTAAAACAAGAAGTGATATTAGATTGTGACAGTCATAGTGAAATCTTCCTAGCAAATAACCAAGCTTATCATTCGAAGACAAAGCATATTGATGTTCAGTATCACTTTGTGAGAGTCATGGTTGAGGAATAGAAGGTGTTGCTGGAAAAGGTTGAGACTTTGAAGAATGTTGTAGTTTCATTGACAAATTCTAGGAGCATAGAAAAGTTCTCCTAGTGTAGAGTAACAATGGGCATTATTTCCCTGGATTGTTGACTATATAATCCCATGGACCCCTGGATGCAAAGAAAACAACAAGTGGGAGAATGTTGGGTATGTGTTATATTCTTTGCATGTGTGTGTGTGGGCGCATCAGATTCAACAACTATTTCTAATAGGTATTCCCCCCCTGGTTACGTGCAACATTTGGCACCGGGCATTAGCCTGGGGTAGCACCCCAAAAAAAAAATTTGAGCAGGTTTTTTCTATTTTTAACGATTTTCTAAATTAATCCCGGATTAAGGAATTAGGGTTTTGGTATCTATGGAATACCTAAAAACATTGTATATATTGTATGGTGAATGGTGAAATTCGATATAATGAATGAAAGAAAGGTTTTCTCGGTTGAGGGTTTCCTGTATAAAATTTATGTGTACTTTGTGTATGAGCCATTGATTAAAATATGTTTTATTAAGAATCTATATGCATTGATTTACTTCATAGGTTTAAAACTTACATGTTTCTATAGATGCCCCTTTCCAAAAATGGGGTTTGGATTTCATAGGGGACATGCATCCTTCATGTTCATCTCAGCAAACATGAATTTTAGCAGCCACATATTATTTCACAAAATGGATAGAAGTTGTACCTACCCATCACGCCATTGATTCAGTCATCATACAATTTCTGGAATGAAATATACTCTCAAGGTTTGGTTGTCCAAGAAGGATTGTTACAGATAAGGATGTTGCTTTTAAGTATAAGAAACTAGTTGAATTATGCAATAATTATGATATCACACTCAGTTACTCAACAACCTATTACCCACAAGGTAATAGTTTTTCTGAATCATCTAATAAGAGTTTGCTCAGGATCATCAAAATGTTGTTACAGGAGAACAAGAAACCTTGGCACAAGAAGTTGATTTTTTCACCTTGGTCAGACATAGTGAGTACAAATAAGTCTATTGGCACATCTCCATTTCATATTTTTTATCGTACAGAGGAAGTTTTTTCTACTTCTGTTGGACTGCCAAGCATGAAGTTGTTGCAAGAAGTAGATGATAAACCAAACCATATTCAGATAAGCATAAGTCAGTTAGTTCATGTTCATAAAATAAGGGATGAGGTTTTTAAAAAGGTTAACCTATATCAAGACAAAATGAAGAAATATTTTGACAGGATAACTAAGGTTGATGACTTTCAGATCAATGGTTTGGTTTTAAAATGGGATGAAATAATTGAAGACAAGGGTAAACATTCTAAATTTGAAAATATTTGGAAGGGGTCATACAAAGTTGCAAAATATCATGGGAATAATTCATTCCTATTATAGGATCTCAATGGAGAATACATCAGTGGAGGACCTGTTAATGGTAGTTTTCTCAAGCATTATTCTACTTAAAGCATTTCATTTTTCCACTTCATTGTAAATATCCATTTTCTTTATTATTTTTTCATTTTAGGTACTACTCACCAAATTTGAAGTCCGAAGAGAAGGCCCTAAGGTTGGATGAGTAATTCCAAGTGTGTTTGTACATAAAATATCAAGTCAGTTTGAGTCATTTTAGTAGTAAATAAAGAGCCCAATGGATAAGTCTACTAGTTTATCTATTCTTTGGCACCTCACAGGGAGGATGCCATCCCCATTGGAGATGTGTTAGTGTCCTATAAATAGGTTTTTATGTTTTGAATAAGTTTATAGGATAAATTCATGTCAACGGTTAAATAGGAACATTGCATGTTTTTTTCTTAAATCATGAGTCATAGGTTTGTTTGTCATGGGAAGAGTTTTCTTTTCCTAACCATGTAACTTATGGTTTTTTGTGCCAATATGTGGGTTTTCATGTCACTAAAGGGTCATTATGAAGGATCATGATGTTGTTTCAAGATATTCGGAGTCAGTCTTGTCAAAAGTTCTAACAATTTCATGAAATCAAATCTATCAAGGACATGTGGTGTCATCAAGAAAACCATTGCGCAGTGCAAGTTGTTGAAAACCATCCTAATTCTATGTATGGAGGTACAACGAGGTATGATGGAAATGATTCATGATTTAATTGAAGTTATATTTCAAATTGAGCCTCCCTCCAAGTAAAGAAAGCATCAATAAATTATTTCTCTTCACCACAATTTCAAAACCTCCTGGCCAAGCATGTTGTGCAAAGGTCATAGAGGTCAATTTTGTTCATTGTTGTGTAGAGGTAGTTATTGTTCATTGTTTCACAAAGGTCATAGAGATCACTGCTATTTATTGTTGCACAAAATAAGATATTGTCACTTCCTTTGCACAAGTCCCTTTTCTGGTCATTGTTGCACACTATTCAGAGGTTACTATTTTCATTTGTTGCATAGAGGTTGTTACTCTCATTTGTTTCACACAGGATCCAAAGTATCATAATTTGAAGTGTTAACTTGATACAACAAATTGAAAATTACAATCTATTGTTGTGCACCTTTTCTAATCATCGCTACACATGGTTACAATTCATAGAGGGTTGATATATATTAGCATCATGGAAACTCTAGAACGTAAACGAAAGAATGTAAAAGGTGGTGATATCATGAGGATTGACCCACAAGGTTTGAATTTGGTAAACGCAGACCCAAAAATCAAATCATCCTTTGACCAAGTGGGTTGCATCAGGTTCTGTGAAAAACTGCAGGGGTACAACACACAGGTGGCGAGGGAGTTTGCATATAATTTTGATGGCGCTAAGGCTAAGGTGGGAAACTTCCAGTTGTAGGTTTCTTAATATAGCATGATTGCTGCAACATAAATCCCTACTCATGGATAACATTGGTTCAAAGTTATATAGTTATATCTATCTTACTATCATGATTTTCTAAAGATTGAATTTAGAAATACTAGATTTGGAGCTCCCATACCCAGAGAGATTTTATTGGAAAGTCATAGTGACTTTTTGAGGTTTATCCAAAGGTTTTTTACATGTGAAGGAATATTTAATAGGTTTTACCAATACCATATCAGGCTCTTAATTCACTTCACTCATAAGAAGCCTTTGAATCTACCATATTACCTTTCCAGAAGTTTAGGAAAGATGGCTGACATAGTACAAATAAGGAGAGAGCAAGGAGATGCTAGACTCTACCATTTATCTTTGATAAAAATGTTAGTATTAGAAGATCTGAGAAAGAGAAATCAAGACTGGGAGTTTTTTCTAAATTCATCAAGAATAGCAATAGATTCCCTAGGGAACCCACAAATCTTGAGAAATACACCCTCATCAGTAGAAATAACTGCAACATCAATCCCTGAGAGTTATGTTAAGAAAAGAAAAAAAGAGATTGAAGAGGCTATAGCAAGTCAACAGGATAAAAATAAAGTGAATAAACTCCTATTCTCTCTAGAAGTGACCGAAGCTCCTAGAAAACCACTCACCAGGTCTACAACAAAGAGTATGCATGTTATACATACATCACAAGAAACTAGTGAGACTCCAGAATCCTTCATACAACCAACCCTCTCAGATGACATAAACACTTCAATTATTTAGTTGAAAGAATAGTTGAAAAGGCTTACTCTATCATAGCACATTTGCAACATGAAAATAGACAGTCGAAGAAGAAGTCTCTAGAAGAGGCTTTTAGGAAACATACCTATGTGATAAGAGAAAGGTCAGCATTATCAAATCCAATTGGTTCTAGAACAAGGAGTAAAGGGAAAGCAATAGAATAGACTCCAGAGGTAAAGGACATTCCTAAGCCTAGTGTGCCTTTAACAAGGTCCTCAACTAGGAATTTGCAGCATCAACGGGAAATCCCATCACAAAATCAGCCAATAGAAAAGAAATATGATGAAATAAATCTCACTTTCAAGAGGTTGAACAAACAACTCAGAGAATCACAAGATGTGATGGTTCAACTCGGAGAGAGAGATAGGAAATTCACGATAAAGTTCACGGAACATATAAGAGACTGTGGATCAACAATAGACCTTGCTACATAAATGGTGAGAAGAACCCTACCATTACATAGACAGCTGAAGAGTTTTTATCAACCTAACCTCATTTTGAGGAAGGATAAAAATATCCTCAAGAAAAGAATGCAACATGTGGAGATTGGAAAGAAAGGCATACTTGATTTGCTAGTTGAAGCAATAGAGAATTGAACCACTGAAAACTTAGTTGACACATTTTTGTCATTTTTCCATTTTGACAACTTTTTGGAAATGCTTGCATATATAAGAACATTATTCTATCAAGGAGGAATTATTACTGGTGGTGAAATATTTTTCTACCTACGCTATTTTTATCTTAAAAACACATAATTACAGTTGTGCAATGAATTTATTGCACAACTATGATAGTCTGATTTTCAAAACAACAAGAAGAGATTTGATTGTCATTTCTTAATCAAATGTTATCATAAGGATGGTAAATCTAGAGAAAACTGAAGATGCAACAACCATGAAAGGTTTCATCAGTCAGAGGAAATTATGGGCTCATATTTACAGTTTGATATATGATAGGGTTTGATGATTTGGGAAATAAAGGGAGATTTAAGGAAGTACTAAAGACATATATGGAACCACGTCATATTCATATGATGGAAATCACCCTCATACAACGTCAACTATCATTCAAATATCAAAAGTAAACACAAGATGACAGACCACTTGTTGTTGTGCAAACTCTGCTGCATTTTTCTTGTAGGTGGTGATTGCGCAGCAGTCTTGGTGTGCAGTAGTGACAGAATGACCAAAACACCCCCAAATCAGCTTAAATGGTTCAACAAGTGTGGAAAATCATCTCCAACGGACATCATTAGTGTAAATCACGATTTTAGGTTTCAATTATTGTCATATCAAAGTCGTTGTAGTTTAATTAAATGAGTCCTAGTCGACTCCTTATTTTTAGGAGTTAGTTAAAGATCTCGTGTTGATTATGTGCAACTATTAGCACTGTTGTAGGATCATAGTTGGATCCAAATTTGATACTATAGACATATGTTTTGTATATATTCAGGCAGCCATGAGAACTAATGGGTTTGCAAGTGTGTATGGGAATACTATTGAACATATTGTAATCTTTCCCTAGCTTTAATGAAAAATTGTTTGATCAGAAGTCCTTGAGTTTTGACCAGAGAGATACATGTGATTGTGATATTTTATGCATGTGTTTCCTCAATATTTGCTTTCATGTTTTATACTTGACATTGTATGGTTTCTTCTCTATGTTGATGTGAAATATATGTATCAGAAATCATCTTTATCAGATGCTCTATTGCATGTAGGTCGAGTTGTACTTTTGCTATAATTTCTGTGAGATTCATCCTTGTTAGATTTATTAAAGGATTATTGTTTTGTCTATAACCTATTGTATACAACATATCTATTTGTCTTAGAATATTAATTTCTATCTTGCCTCTGTTTAGTCCTTTATTAAATATACCAGGTATCCAACAAACTTATATTGACTTTTGACCTTAGTGACTCCATAGCCCAATGTACCTTTTGTTCATATTGTCACCAACCCTCTAAATTCATTTATCTTAGAGATATATCCTTTGAGTTAAACTAAATCAATCCTTTCAGTGATTCATTTAAAGAGAGAGAGCCCTCTTTGGTTGGAAGGGATAGTTTCCAGCCCCAAGTTGATTTTGAGGTTACTCATGTACCTATTTCATCCTCAACCAAGGAAGTTATAGAGAGATAACACATCCTTGAAAAATCCTTCATCATTTTCAATGTCTTATTTCAAATATTCTTTGGTATTTTTAATCTCAGAACCAAGAGAAACAAAGCTACTTGATCGATCCCATGTATTTAAAATAAGAGACATTATTTTCTTAATATTTTTTTCAACATAATGTCTGATTGCAGCAAGTAAGCTTGAGGTCCCTTTTAATCTCATACTTGAATCTAGAGTTTTCCCAAAAAAATTGTCAGGTCGAACTATTGCAATAGGTATGGCTAATATTGGTGGAGGAATTAGAGTAAACTCTAATTCTTTTTTAAGTAATTTTTCTTTATAAACATGTTTAATCAACATATTGTGTCTTGCTAGAAATTAAAAAATTCACCTTGAAAAATAATTAAACACTATATGGTATTACTAGTTATACTTTTTCACAATTACAATCTAAAGTAAACGATTTCATAAAACTAAAGTTAAAAATTATATCACGACTTTAAATTCTAATGAGTGATACATCTTAATTAAAAAAACAGAGAAATCATTATTGTACTTATAATACATTTTATAAATCAAACAATAGCAACATCAACATGATTTGAAAAAACAAAATATACATGTTTATTATACTGTTTATTGCGCACCATTGTGGTTGTTACACAAAAATGCATAAAAAAAAATTAATTGACAAAGTATGCATGCAAACTTCCAAAATTAAAGTTTTGTGGTAGTTGTGCTTACAGAATCATTCTTATGTGTCTCTCATAATTTAGTGCATGGAATTGATCCTATGTCACTTCCTCGGTGCTCTACCTCAAATCTCCTCCTCTGAGGGCCACTCAACTTTATCCAATATATTTTCCTCTTCATTCCTATAGCCATAATATGAATTGGTGTCAATTCCCTTGTAAATCATATAACAACACCTATTATTATTTGCCTCGAGGAGGATTATCAAATACCTCTTTTAGGATAGGGAGGAATTTCATAGCCCCAAAGTATTTGTAACCGGGGCCCTTTCCAATTGCACTAGGCACATAAACCTTGTTCCCTTCCAAGTAAGTCATCTTGGACTCTGCTTTGGTATAATAAGGACTTCCAAGGTCTATGACCAAATCTTTTGAGTGCTTATTTTCCCTGTTAAGCAAGAAACGACCCTGGTAAATGTTTTAATCATAATAGTGTGTCAATATCAAGAATGACCTAAGGTTTATATTGTATATTTAATAGAAGTTAAGAAGCACATTTGGAAAAACAACCCATGATCCAGAAGATTTGTAAGCATGACCCATCGCTAAATATTAAGCATTTCCTTAGCATCAACTTTCTCCTCCTTGAGATCCTCACCCATGTATTTACTAAGAATCTCATGTTTCTTCTTCTCCTACCAAAGGGGAACATGGGAAATAAAATATTTCTCTCTCTTCTATTGGTTTCCCTTGTCTTTCTCTCCCATTTGTTTTGCCAGATCCTCATATTCCTTGAATAGGTCTGACTTAATGGAAACAAACTTCCCTCTCTTGATCATCAACTTGGACTCCCTCTAGATAGACTCAATAATTTTCCACTCCCTTAGTGCTCTGGCCTGCATCTCCTCCCCCACATGCCCCTTGAATATTTCCAAGATACCATTCTCATCATCGTTGTTTCCATAATAAACATAATCAATTCTCTTGTAAATCACATACCTAGACCACCTATTTTTCACCTCGAGGGCTTATCGAATATCTCTTTGATGTCGGGGAGGAATTTCTCAGTCACACTAGTACAATTTTTTGTTGGAAGATTGTAACATGCCATATTCCATCAATCAATTGTACACATGCAACTGGAAAATTTCTCCCCGAAATCAAAGAGTTATTTGATAATCCCCCCAAGGATAAGAATAGGAGGTATAGGTATGCGATTTACAAGTGAATGGATGTCAGTTACTATGATGGTGGGGATGATTAGAAAACTATCTTGGAGAAAGTTGAGCGACCCACGAAAGAGGAGATGTGAGCCAGAGCATTGAGTGAGTGGCATAGGATCAATTTTATGTAGAGTGAATATAGGTTGACGATCAATAGCGGGAATGTCATTTCCATTAAGCCGACCCTATTCAAGGAAGATGAGGATGTTGCAGAAGAAATGGGAGAGAAGGACAAGGGAAGTTTGCAGCAAAGAGAGTGAGATCTTGCTTCATGTGTGCCCCTTCTGGATGAAAAATATATCAAGCACATGGTTATGGAGAATAAGAAAATGAGCGTCTTAGTAAGTACATGATTGATGATATGATGGAGGAGGAAGCCGAGGCCAAGGAAATGCTTAATATTTAGTGATAAGACATACTTTTGTTTTCTTTTTTTTATATACTAGGGGAATCGACAACTTGTGGTTCTCGTGATACCCATCCACTACCAATATAACCCTAGGTGCACCACACAACCCACAAGCATGGAGCACAAGTAAATCGGGTTGAGAATCGAACTTGAGACCTCCTTTACATATTTCCTTCCATTTACATGGCACATGCCAATCGGTCTACACCCTTGAGGGTAGCAATAAGACATACTAACAAAGCTTATGTATCATCAATTGTTTTTTCAAATTTTCTTCTTAACTTATATTAAATATACAATATGGATCTTAGGTAAGTATTAAGGTTGATACAATGTTATAATTAATAAATCCACCTAGTTCCTTTCTTGTTGAATATAGAAAAGGGGTACTAGAAAGCTTCGATCATAGAGCTTGGTAGTCCTAATTATGCCAAAGTAGGGGCCAAGATGATGGACTTGGAAGGGAACGAAGTTGATGTGCCCGACCTGCCATTGGAAAGGGCCTCGGTTATAGATATTTCAGGTCTATGAAATTCCTTCCCATCCTCAAAGATCTATTTGATAATCCCCCTCGAGGTGAAGAATAGGAGGTGTACAGGTATGTGATTGGCAAGCGAATTAATGTCGGTTCATATTGTGGCTACAAGAATGAAGAGGATGATATATTGGAGAAATTCGAGAAACTTGTGGAGGAGGAGATGCAAGGAAGCACATTGAGGAAGTGGAAGAGGATTGATTCCATGCGCTAAATTATGAGAGGTTCCAAAGAGTGACCTTTGTTTTTTCCTCTGTAAAGAAAAACCTCCACAAAATTTAATTGTGGAAGTTTGGATATGTAGTTTCTGAATTAAATTTGTTTTCTTATGCATGCTCTTGTTTTTTTTGTTGCTACTACGGTCAATGTCGTCATCGTATTTTATTCACATAAAATCATTTTTAGGGACATATATGTAGATAAAACAAATTTAAAATATAAAACACAAACATATATAACTAATTTGTATTTATCAAAAACTGAAATTAGTTTATGTTTACATAAAAAAA
>WSFP011457272.1:0-19211 GCA_009831015.1 Picea engelmannii | reverse complement strand
TGTGAGAGGTGGTGCTTTCAATATTTCGGGCTTTGTTACCTTGCCCATATGGTGGACCTGACTTACAATTGTTCGCCTGCGCATTGGTTATATCTTGGTGGTTTTAGTTGCTTGAAATAGGTAGCCACGTAGGTTACTTGTAGGGGTTATTCTGCAGGTACCTTGAGTCAAATAAGGGTCAAACATCACACAACCTTTATGGAGGATTACCTCTCAGGGGGGATCTGACCGACTGTGTTGGTAAGCCCACGAGGGCCCTTATAACTGATTCTAAGACTTCCGATCTTTTGAAGGGATTCTCAAGCCCCTCTTGGGCGAGGCATACCTACTCTAGTGAGGGAGGCCCCTTTTCAGCTATTATATCATATTTGTGTGCATTTGGCCTTTTTTTGTTTATTTTAGTGTGCTCTTTGATTATTAGTTGGCCTTAGGATTTATTTTTATACCTCGAGTCTTGAGTCATCGTGGAGCTAGACCATCTTCCTCACAAGTCTCGTCATTTGTTGAAGTTACCACCGCATCTTGAGTCTTTGCCTTCTAAAAGGCATAAATTTATCAAATGTGGTACACATACCTCCACCTACCAGACTTGTGATTATACAACTATGAGTATTGAGTCGAGTTCAAAAGATATCGAGAGTCCTTCGACTCCCATACCTTCTATGGTTAATGGAACTCCTTCAACTCCTTCAACCATTATGATTGTAGTGCCAGAGGTTCCCATCATCACTCTTATTCGGCCTATGGTTGCTACTCAACCCATAGTAACGAACCCTTTTGGGTCTCTTTTTGGTACGCATCGATACAATGCTCAGTCCATCCCTTCGGTCTCTAACCCTTTCTCTTTTGGTATGTCAAATATGACATCACAACTTTCATCTTCCATTCCAACGAATAATGAAAATCCTAGTATTAGACCTAGGGGCATGGCTCCTCCACATATTCCACTCTTGTTTAGTGGAGCTCATATCCCCCAAATGACTCCTACAACTGGAAGCCAACCTCCTTTTCTTCTTGGGTCTAATCTTAGTCTCAATGCTCCTGGATGGAGTACTCAATCAGGTGGAAAAGCTACCACCTATGTTCCGTCCTTTCCTCCTTCCTCCTCCACACTAATTTCGACTAACACATTTGTTATGACGAATCCACCTCTAACCTTTGAATTTCCACCCAGAGGGAGTCAGTCTCATACTATGGGAAACCCCCAGCTTGAAGCTCCTCTAGTTGGGGGCAATGTTTATGACCCTCATTAGATTGTTCCTATAGGTATGGTGCCCACATAACCTCTTATGAAACAGTTTGGAGGAGGATATTTCCAGACCAAACAGGGCCATATTGTATACTAGAACCCTGGATGGTTTGCAATCCCTCAACATCAATATTTCCCGGGAGCATCAGCTCAGATGCCGCAACCCCAACTCCCTTTTATGGCCACGCTTACTTTGTCAGATTTATCAAGACTAATGAATGACCCAATGCGTCACGATCCATCATGGCCCCCCGTCCCCGCCAAGCTTCCTTTAGACATTTTGAAATTCGAGGGTAAGACTAATGAGGATCCAGGTGATCACGTTACTACTTTTCATCTTTGGTGCTCATCTAATTCCCTTAATGACAATTATATTCGTTTGAGACTATTTCAATGCACCCTCACAAGGGTTGCAATGAAATAGTACATTGAGCTACCAGGGGGAACATACCGTAATTTTAATCAGATGGTTTTGGTCTTTCTCGACCATTTCCACTTGTCAGTTCATTACGATGTTGGCATAGAAATTTTGTCAGCCTTCCGCCAATATAAAGCCACACATATCTCGGACTATATCCAAGAGTGGCGTAGACAGAAGAGGTTGATTAAAGCCTACATTCCTCTAGAGTTCCTGTTGGAATGGTTCCTTAAGTCCTTATTGCCTTATATTTCGAAGGATGTTTCTACATCCAAGGTAACATCTGAGGAAGAAACTATTTTCAAAGCCCAACAATTGGACCTCATATATGCTCAATCTGGGATGTTATATGAAATTATTCCTAACACATCGAGGTCAAATTATGACCCTAGAAAAAATCCTGGGACTCATGCCGATGGCATCATAGGCTCTGCAAATGGTAAGTCTACGAACTTGGTGACGAACTAGTTGAAGGAATTGTCTCTAAGCTAGTCTGTAGTAGGACAAGCTTCGTTTTCGTCCTCCACTCCCACTCATTCGGTGGATGTGCATTATGTATAGTCGTCAACCAACCCAAATGGTAACCAACCACCAAGCGAGAATAGAAAGAAAGGACAAGGTAATAATCGTAAGGGTGGGAGAAATAATAATAACAAAACCAAGGACAACGCTAACAATGACAGATCAAATAATAATGTTGGTGAGGGAAAGAAAGAAAAGCGAAAGGTGATGTTTCCTTGTAAACTTTGTAAATATGATCACCTTACCCACTTATGCCACAAACTTGAGGAAGCCTTAAGGCTCTTATCTCAATCACTCGTTGTGCTGACCAATCCATTTTTGCATAATCAACACATGGCATCGAGCTCATCGAACATCGAAAATGCGTCAATTGGGAATCAAAACCCCTGGTGCATGAAGGTGACCGTCTCTGTGTTAATATGGTCAAGTCTTAGATTGACATAGCCACTTGATCTCAAGATTACAGTTCTTCACGGACTCTTACAAGTCCAGAGTCTCCCCCTCCTTCGGAAACACCCTTGCAAATCGAAAAGCCAAAGCCTATACCTTATATTCCGAAAGGAGTACTAAAATGCTATGTCCACAATCCCAATGCTAGAGCTGCCCAGAACTATTCGATTGTTGAAGATCTGGGTCAAACCCCTTGTGCGATGTCGGCTTTGGAGGTGCTCCAGACATGTCCTTCACAACGGAACACCTTGTTATCTATGTTAGGATCTCTAGACCCATGTGGCTCAAAGGTTATTAAGTTTGGCGTCATGGATGTTAAGCCTCATTTTCCTTACCACGTGGCCTTTTAAATCCATGTGGATTACACGAAGTATACCATAAAATGTATTGTTATTGATGAAGGCCCTGCAACGTGCATGATGTCCCTAACCTATTGGAAATTCATTGGCTCTCCAATTCTCTCTCAATCTACGACTATGTTTACCACATTTGATGGTTGTTATTTCCGACCCCACATAATTCTTCCCGCCTTTCCGGTCCAGTTAGGTGGAAAGATAGTGGAGGTGGATGTTGAGGTGGTTGATGCACCCCTTGACTATAATTTATTACTAGGGTGTAATTGGACTTATGCCATCACCGCAGTTGTACCGTCTCTTTTCCGTACTTTATGTTTTCCTCGTGAAGGGAAAATAGTGACGATTGATCAGTTATCCTTTGCGCATGCTAGTCCTAATGCATTAGCTGGACCTTCGATCCCAGTGATCGGCAATTCTCAGCCAACAATTGAGGATATTGGTGTCAGAATGTATTCCTCCCTCATGGGTACCTTTGATTTTGTGGCACCAATTCATCATATTTGTGTCATGTCTAGTAGGTCTTCTTTGTCAACGAGGTATGTTCCTTTCCGCACTTCGTATTTCAACGATCCTTGGACCCTACCTTCCCCGACCATGTCAGGCGAAGGTCAACCACATATTGGAATGGCAATGCCACTGTTAGCAGCAAAGATTGTGTATCATGTTGTTCTTGACTCTAATGTTGACCCGGATCATGTCTCCTCATAGATGGACAAGGAGGATCCCATTCTACAGCCCATATGGGCCACCTCATCATCTTGTTCACATGATTGCTTCGATGATAATTTACCTTTGAATGAAGTTATCTTAAAGGCCATGAATGGTCTGGATAGGCCATGGAACGATATGCATCATCACTCTTACTTCCTCCCAGAGCTTGTTAGGATCGAACATGACAATTTTAGATCTATCTTGAGTGAGATAGACGGTCACGTTGTGGTTCCACTGGATACACATGGAATTTATGCTGAAGGAAACATGGCGAATATTTCTCCTACCATCACAATCGACATCTCTCGAATTCCTGGAAAAATTGAAAATGTATATATCGGTATAGATTATTTGCCTGGAGAAATTCATATCTACACCAATCTCTTCAAAGAATTTCGTGATGTTTTCGCTTGGTCGTACGAAGAGATGCCAGGAATTGACCCTCGTATTGTCGAACATGATATCAAGACTCATTTGGATGTTAGACCTGTCCGACAACGTATTAGAGTTGTTAATCCTAGGAAGGCCCCTGTTATTAAGGCAGAGATAGAGAAACTACTTAATGTTGGTTTCATATACTCGATTCCCTTGACTAAATGGGTATCCAACCTCGTTCTCGTGAATAAGAAACAAGGAACCATCCATGTGTGTATGGATTTTCGATACCTAAACAAGGCTTGTCCTAAAGACAACTTCTTGTCTCCTTTCATTGATCAGATTCTTGATGAGTGTGCAGGAAGCGAGGTTTTTTCTTTTATGGATGGATTTTCAAGGTATAATCAAATTCAAATCAAACCTGAGGATCAACATAAGACACCATTTATTTTTCCTTGGGGTACTTTTGCATACTGGAAAATGCCTTTCGGCCTTAAAAATGTTGGAGAAACCTTCCAACGAGCCATGACATTTGCTTTTCACGATCTCAAGCATATTTTCGAAGCTTACCTTGATGATCTCGTTGCTCACTCTCACAAGAGAGTAGATCACTCTATTCACCTTTGACTAGTATTTGAGAGATGTTGTTATTATCGCATTCATCTAAACCCTCACAAGTACATATTTTGTGTTAGGTATGTCTGTCTTTTAGGATTCTTAAGCTCTGAGCATGGGATCATGGTGGATCCTATGAAGGTTGAGGCAATACTTTGATTTCCTCACCTGTGCAACATTCATCAACTTTAGGGTTTATAGGGGAAGGCTAACTTCTTGCGTCGACTCATAGTGAAATATGCCAATATATAACTAAGGGTTTAATGCGTCTTTTGAAGAAAGATACTCCATTTATATGGGATGAGCGAGCCCAGGAATCCTTCGATGCTCTTAAGAAAGCCTTGGTATCGATGCCTCTGTTGAAGCCTCCAGACTACATTAGAGATTACTTGCTTTATATCGTTGCATCTGAAGGGATGGTTGGTGTGGTTCTGGTTCAAGAGGACGATGAGTTCCATGAGCACATTGTCTACTATCTTAGTCGAAACTTAGTTGGTCCTGAACTTAAATACTCTAACATTGAGAAACTAGCCTTGGTTGTCGTACACGCGGTTCAAATATTACAACATTATATATTGCTTTGCAAAACTACCATAGTTGTTGATATCAATCCATTTCAATACATCCTTACTAGGCGTATCATAGGGGGAAAATACAATAAATGGATTGTTATTCTGCAAGAGTTTGACCTGGATTTTGCTTCGGTGAAACCTAAGAAACTGCTAGTTTTTGTCGAGTTGATATTAGATTTCCCTCGATTAGATGAGGAGGTCATTCATGAAGATTCATTCACGGATGAACATATTTTCCTTATCTCATCTTCGGACCCCTGGTATGGAGACATTCTGATCTGTCTTCAAACCTTGAAGTTACCCCAACATCTATCGAGAGATGATCGACGACGCATACAACATCAAGCTAAAAACTACCTTATCATCAACGACGCTTTGTATCATTGAGGAGTGGATAATATCTTGCATCATTGCTTGACTCACGAGGAGGATGAGTCCGTTCTTAATAACTGTCACAGTGGGGCTTCTGGTAGTCATCTATTTGGGCTTGCGACAACCCAAAAAATATTGAGAGTTGGTTATTTTTGGCCGTCAATTTTTAAAGATTGTGTCAAAGTGCTCAAGAAGTGTCACCCTTTCCAGAAAATGCGCTCGCATCCAGCCCCTCTTCACCTAGTCATCACCGTCGGTCCCTTCACCAAATGGGGGGTGGATTTGATGGACTGTAACCCAACTTCGATTGGGGGGCGTCAACATATTATCGTGGCCATGGATTACTTCACTAAATGGTTAGAGGCCATGCCTAACATTAAATTCGATGGTAAGACTTCAATATTTTTCGTGTTCAGCCAAATTATAGCCTGGTTTGGAATCCCAAAAGAGATTGTCAATGATCATGGCAATCACTTTCAAAATGAAATGATGAAAGAGTTAGCATCAAAACTGGGTTTTAAGCATGGTCATTCTTCCCCTTATTATCCCCATCAAAATGGACAAGTAGAGGCTATGAACAAATCTCTCAAGACCATCTTGCAAAAAATCGTCAATCAGAGTAAGTCTGACTGGGATCTAATGCTCTACCCTATGCTTTGGGCATATCAAACCTCGGTTAAAACTTCCACCGATTTTTCTCCTTTTCAGTTAGTACATGGCGTGGAGTCGATCCTTCTGATTGAATGCAAAATCCCTTCCCTTAAACTAGAAATTGAGCTCCTACCTGACACTTCTGATATCAAAGAAAGCCTCGTACACCTAGAGCACCTAGATGCCTCTATGGCCATTGAAGCGAATAAACGACATGTTAAGGTTCAGTATGATAGGTTTGTTTGTCCTTGACTATATGTTGAGGGTGACTTGGTCCTCTTGTATGACCAAGCCAAAGAACCGTTGGGGGCAGGCAAGTTCAACCCCATGTGGCACGGTCCTTATGTCGTGCAACGTGTCTTAGAAAAAGGAGCCTATGAATTGGAAGATTATGAAGGCAATATGCTGGTTGAGCCCAAAAATGGGCTCTACCTATAAATATATTATGCTTGAGCCCTCAATCTTGGGCGTGACTCTTTGTATACTAGTGTATCTTAGTGTATATATATATTTTTCTTTATGTCACTGACTTGCTTATTTAGGTTTTCCCTTGGTTGGCAGATGTCAACGGAGTCTTCAATTTACTTGGGATTCGCAGATGGTGCCAGTTGTCATACACGAAACATGGCTTCCACCGTGTGGGTCATTTACTCACCCGAGGGCCAACTGGTGTCTTCAGGTGGCATTTGTCTGGAGCCATTAACAAATAATGTGGTTGAGTATAACGTCATTATAGAACTATACGCGATGCCATTTCACATGGTGTTCGGTCTTTAGAGGTTCGCCTAGACTCCTAGTTAGTTGTATGTCGGCTAAACGACAGTTATCGTGTGTGAAACCCTACTCTACTTCGACGATTCCTATGTGTACAACTTTTGTAACGACACTTTGATTTTATTACTTATAATCACATACCTAGAAGTTATAACTATGTATCCGATGCATAAACTAATTATGTTTTAGATTGTCATTTGTCACATACCTAAAGTAAAGAAAACACATTAATCAATGTACACATTGTCACATATATAAGTAGAGTCGAGGACCAATGTTTTTATATTTCATCTTTTCAAAAAATATGGTGTCATAGTACAAAATAAGGCTCACACCCTCAAAATACATATATGGTCAATATATATATGACCATGGCATCTACGCCTGTGGTGCCAGATGTGTATCATGATATCAAAGTATGGCGTTTGCGAGACGCTGGAAGAGTCGTACCCATGCACGGGGCACACCCACCACCTGTCGATGCATAGCCTCTGATAGATCCTCCACCTGAACCATAGGAATCCTGTGCATCAAACGAGACCGGTTCCCCTGCACATTTTGTAGCACTATAATCGCATCTCCTCTCGTGTGCTCATCTCCCCAGTTCCTCTGCCGATGTCATGGGAATTTTTCTGGTCGTCACGGACCTACATCTACACGACAAGCTAGTTGTTAATACTTGATACCATACAAAAATATTTGCGTTTTTATTCTTTTTGAAAAACACAAAAAAATGAAATATTCAAAAAACTTTTCATACCTATATCACCGTAGGTAAAGCTTGGTGGGAGAGACATATTTGGATCCCCTCTGTAGTCAATCCCATCATAGGGGTAGTCGTCAATGGCTATTACCTACCGACGCCGCCATAAAAATAACTCATCATTGTAGGGGGTTGGCACCCTACAACCTCCCAACCACCTCAGCAAATTGGTCCACTGTGACATGGCTAGATCGCGCGGTCCATGTGGAATGATCTCCACTCTAGGGCTCAAACCTGGAACCCGCTCAAAGAAAAAACTACACAAGATGGATGCAAACCCAAAGTTTCTATTTCTCCCATGTTTGCAATCCGTCAGTTGACTCTTCATGTTAGTCAGCAGTGAGGTACACCAATCATAAATCATGGGTCGCAAGCACTCCACTGCATAAAACATGAGTGGCCTTGAAGCCTGGTGCAATGAAGTCGACCTAAAGATCCGTGTAAGGACAAGAACGATGATCTTCAAACTCAATTTTTTGATCGCCCCGATGGGGAGTTGGATCCCTACTTTATCTGTGCCCGCAACACAGTGGGTGGCAATATGATCCTCTATGTTCATACCACCCCCAGCCCCCCGGGCTTTGAGATTCACCACCTCGCCCCTGCGAGACAATCCTGTGAGAAAATAGATGTCATCTACTTCAATTCTCAATGGTTGCCCATCGAGATTGAAGGCCTCTATCTCTTGATCCCATAAGTTTACTAGAATTTGGAGTAACCTCACTTGAGCCCTCAACCCTTTGAGAGCCCAAAATTTGTATAGTTCACATCGTTTTAGAGCCAGTTGGGCCACTACATCTCTTTCCATTGTTGCATCCACCTCCTCATGCTCCCTCTCTCTCCATTCAAGCACCATCTTGCAAAAGCAAAACCATTTTTTGAGTTAAATCCATCAAAAATTTGGTTTGTGAACTTGTACGTGGGTTGTAGTGTCAACAGTCGCGTGTAGGGCCACATCTACGCGGGAAAGATTTGCTTTGCCCGCGTACATGTCTCCATATACGTGACCCGATGAACTATATCTCGCGTACACCCTAATTTGTATGTTGCACCCTCAAATGATAAAAAATTGAGACTTAATTTGAAATTTAAACACTAGAAATGAAGAGGAGAGGAAGGGAACTTACTTGGTCCAGACGGTTGTCAATTTCGTCGATCGTAGCTCCCGCAATCGACACTTGAAGATCATGGGAAAAATGGTCTAAAATGCACTATGTGGGTAAAAAACTCAAAATGGTATGGTAAAATTGTTAATTTTTACTATTAATAGAAAATTTGTATCCACTTTATATAGTTTATGCTAATTTTTTTGTTACCTAGTGGACTAATAGTGCAGTGGAAGGAGTTGGTTTTGGTGGTTTTGTCTAGGGATTTTTGCGATTTCTAGCATCATATCACCCGTTCATGCCTTGAGTAGGTATTTTTTGTTCCTAACATATAGGATAGATTCTCAATCCGTTTTGCATATTTTCATTTTCCTATAACTATGATCCATATGCCTTAGGTACGAACCCATTTATTAACGACACAAAACCTTCTTTTTGCTACTAGAAGTGTCACTATTGAGTGGTAGAGGCTTACCAAACATGGGTGCCCTAGTTAGAACCTTTATGTCATTTGGTGCCCATGCGGGGATTATTCCATAGGACCGGGAGTCCCTTATAGTTCTGATATGACTTTGCATTCGAACCTCATATTCTTACTCATAAGTATTCAGACCTTCACCTATGGGACTCCCACCGAGTCTTGTTTAAGCTATTTTCCGACTCTCTCAAAAGTGAAAAGATTGTCAAGTAAACTTGTCTCTTTCACACTCGTTAAATGGATTTGAAAGGACGTCTATTTGGTGTAACTTTAACCCTTTTTCGGACCAAGTAGACTAATTTTGAAAAAAGGAACGCTCTAGTCAACATTGGCTAGAAGAGTTCTCATGGGTATTGTTTTATACTTTTTCAGACCTAGGGGACTAAATTTACGAAAAAATACATTCTTTGGAGTTAAGTTGTAATTGCATTTCATCATCCTGCTTGCAGTATCGAGCCTATTTTCGGTTCCCGCTTTCTCGTTATAAGCATACTACCTCAGCAATTTGCATCACCAGCCAAGTAGAGCCTTGTTTATATCCTTTACAGCTTGGCACCCTATACCCTAAGAGGAAACATTCCCTTGAGTGTCCATACCCCGCATGCACTTACTTGTATTGAGCATAGGTATGTTCCATTGTTTGGAGTTAGTTGCGTACTCGCGACACTTGTTTTCTCCTATGTATCATAACATTCATTTGCCTATGTAAAAACAAAAAGAGACAAGCTAGAAAATAATATTATCTTATATTGGCAGCAATTGTGTCGCCTTTGAACATAGCACAATTTTTTTAGTCCATTATCATCCAGAATTTGGGTTTAACATGACCTTGGGAATTTGAGCTCATTACTTAGAGTTTACTCCTTCGACTGGTTATTCTTCCAGTCCCTATGGAGAGTTTGATTGATGCCTCCTGCATCACAACATTTCACCATCAAGTCTATGTTGCCTGAGTCCTCCATATGTCTCATGCTCTTATTCAAACGAAGTCTATAAGCTCGTGTCGGCCATTCCTCATAACTCTTGACTTTGCATGTCGGCCATACCCTCAATGTGTCTCATAGTCACATGAAGTTGTAGTCCTACCATGCACCCTGGTCCTACTTTCATTATGGGTAGGTAACCTTGAACCCAACAGTCGACATCTCCTGATTGGTCGCTGACTGGGGGGTTTCCCTTGTGTTCGACGACAAGAAATCTATTCACACATTGGGATTCGTGTAGTGTCTTGGATTCCATTAGCCTTATTGGTGGTTTCCCCACCTTTGTCAACAATCGTACTTATTGGCTGCTATTCAGAGGGTCTTTTTTGTGCACCACTTGCATCTGGTGCATGCAAAAGACGCAAATGGTCATTGGTTTGTGAACATCCTCTTCGTCTGAGTTCCTCCAGATCATCAAGCTATTGATTTGTACCTCGTGTTGAACGATGAGAGATGCATTAATGCTCTCCTTTTAGTGGGTCTCCTTCCATCGACTTCAACTCATCTATTCTAGAAATGAGACCTAGAGTCCTATGAGTACCTAAAGGTTTGCAGTCATCAGTGGCATGTTCTCCCGCCATCGACAGTTGAGAATACATCAATGTCTCCTGATCGATGGATTCTTCAAGTGTTTGACCTCAACATCTTTATTCACATTTGTAAGAATGTACTCGATGCCTTGATACCTACTTTCATTATCGGTAGGTTGTCTCGCGTTTGTTAACGACATACCTTAATGATCGATAATCAAACAAAGTCTCATTGTGTTCGACCTCAACTCCTTTATTCACGTGATGTAGACTTGCACCTTTGGCGGATCATGTAGAAGACATGAAGACATCAGTTTATAGTAACAACTTTCTTGAGTTGTTGCTATTGTTCATTGGACCAGTACCCATATGAATTCAATAATCATGGGAGATCAAATTGTACTCCATTGTACACAGATATCTTCATATTAATTTAGAGACTGGTTTCCACTAGGCCTTGTTCATGACTATGACATCCTATGGCATGTATCTACTTTGTATTGCCTATTCATGGCCATGAACAACTATTTGGTATATTTCCACATGGATCTGTAGTGTAATTCAGATTGGCAGCCATGCATACAAAGTCATCATGGATTGTAATATTCTCGTGAGCAACTAGTTCTTCCAGCTGAGTCTCCATTACCCCACTTCTAGGAATTATAATGTATTTCGACCATCGTAGATACTCCTCTGACCTCACACATTAGGGGGCTTCTGTTATAGCAAGTTTTGCCTCACCCCATGTAGCTTGCTTGGATGACCTTTCCATTTCCCTATGTAGACTTGAAGTCCCCTTTTGTACTTCCTAGAGCCAAGAAATCATATTTTTCCACATATATGCACCCTACCAGTTAGACAACATGTGTATATGCAGGTTGCACCACTACAGCCCACGTACATCGAGTTTGGTGCTCAAAATTAAAAATTGTGTCGGGTTTCCATGTCACGTCACGAGATCCATGATCCTTGACCTTCCATATGTTGGAAACGTTCTGACTCGGCCCTTTAGTTCCATTTGAAGGCTATAAATTGAGCCATATCCAAGTCATGGAAGGGGAGAGAATTAAACTTTTGAGAGCAAAGATACTCTGGAGAAATTTTCACTTCACATTAAGTCTGCATCCCTTTGTCCTTTAAAGTCTGAACACATTGTTCAGCCCCCAAACTCTTCCCTATTTGATGGAGAACTTCATTGTCTCCCATACATGAGCTTGCCTTTGGTGGAGGCCCAGCTGGAAGGGACTTAGTTTCTCGGTTATGAGACGTGCCGACACAAAATTTTGTCACGTATACACTTTTGTTAATCATTTTTAGTAGAAATACTCTTTTCTCATCCAATTGATATCTTGAAAATATTTGAATTGTTATTCCATGGGCATATGTGTCATGTATGTTAATGGATTATGCTAACATTATATATTATCACCATATGCTTGTGTATCTTGGTTGTTGAGGACAAGTTGCAGGTATAAAGCTTTGAGTTGCGTGCTCAACAATGGTCTTAATTGAACATCCGGACGAGGTAGGCTCTTTATCTTGTCTCATTAGCATTTTCATTTCTATAACATACTTGGGATTAGAGTTGATTTCTGCAGTCATTCCATCTGTTGTGGTTTACCCCATGACATAGAGTGATTTTCCTCATAACAATTTCCTTTAGGGTGGCATCAGGTGATATTTTTGAGTTGAATGATATTTGATTGTTCATGGTTTAAAGAAAAAACTTCTTTTAGTTTATTGTATGCCAAATATACAATAGCTATATCCAATAGCTAATGTACATAAAAATTGTTAGTTAAGCATTTGTAATTAATGTGTTGATTGTTAGAGTTGTATATTAAGTTAGTCCACATCTTTTAGTTGTTTTAGGATCTTAGTTGGCTAACTGAGCCTTAAAACCCATCAGGTTAGATCGTACCAAATGACTTGGTTTAAATAGACAACTCTGGTCTGAATCTATCCTTCTCGTTGACGGTGTGTCATAAACGCCCGTCAACACATTGATATCTTCTACATGATTCACATGTCGAGGAGGATAGTTTCTTGAATGGGTGATGTATCTACCTTGGAGGATGAGTGTTGGACACTAGGAGGGAGGCTTGGCCCTAAGACCATTGAGATTGTTTGGATTGTGTTAGGAGGATGAGCCCTTGATTTGAGGACGCTTGAATTGAGGGTGCATTGATTAGGTGTATGTGAACCTAGGGAACATATGTCTAGGAGGAGTGTTGGAGCACTAGATGCTTGTCTTGGAGAGTGAGGAGCCTCGTGACAAGGATCACTTGACACTTGGAGACCATGCTTCAAGAGTGTACCACTTTAGGATCCTTGTCTTAACATGTGTACACCTTGGGGAGAGAGTGCTTCACTTGGAGACCTTATCTTGAGGATTAGATTAGGTTGCTTGTGGACTTAGTCCACTTTATTATTGTTAGCATGCTTCATTTATTCTATAAAAAGGGAGGATAGATTCTTTGCTTGTAATATTCAAGTAGTAAGCATGCAAGAGTTCATTAGATCATTTGTATCTTGAATATGAACTTGTATTGAGTCTTTGTACTTGTTTTTATGCAAGGGATGAAGGTGTTAGGGTTTTCAAGAGGCAAAACCTAGAGGAGACTCAAAGTGTTAGGGTTTGAGTCCTTGTATGAGAAGAATGTAAGGTTTATGGCAAAGAAACCCTATAGAGGACTTGGAGAGCTTATGTGAGACAAGCTTGGTGATATATCAAGGGTGGACTTGTTGGTGTTGATGCTAGCTTGTTGTGGAGCCTCTAGTGTTGCTAGATAACTTGGTGGGATGCCTTTGTAGGTCTTTGTGTTGTTGGTTACAATTTTCTATTGATGGTGGATGCCTAGCTAGGTTTTGGAGGCATTTGAGAGTCTTAGCTTGTGACGAGTTTGAAGGACTGACTTGTACTAGCTTGTAATAAGTTGTTGGCATATACTTGTAACTTCATTCCTATGTATATGTGAAGTGTACTTTTCATTCAAAACTTTGTATACTTGCATATTTGATTCTCAACTTATATTCTCTTGGTGAATGAGTAGTTTCTAGGGATGTTTGGTATACCGATTTATCATGAACAATTAGAAAATTTTGTTGAGTGATTTGACAAGTATATAAAAGATTTAGCTAAGAGGGAAAATTTGTGGTTGTAGCAAATTTGTTGTTAATAAGTAATTTTCATATATATCATGTGTTGAGATTTGTGCCCTAAGTGCTAGAGAAATAGTTCCCTTGAAGCACAATTGTTCGTTGTTTGTTTTATTAGGTTGCCTTGTGTGTTTAGTTGGATAAAGGTGAAATATATATTGCTATAATTCATGTTTTAGTTTTAGTGCCAAGGTTGAAATTCATAAGAAATTGATCTGGGGAACCTCATATTTGAGGTGAAATTTTTGAATTTGCATTAAGCAACGATTTCTTGAAATTCCTACACCAACAAGTAACTCTAACAATCAAATGCACAAATTGGAGTCAAAATCAAAGCACTTGAATCCAAAAAAGTGATTGGAAACATCCACAAGGGTCTAAAATTGATCAACAATGATTAGTTGTTGTTACCTCCTCACATCTAGGGGCAACTAGAGGAGAAAGTTTTTTCTTCGTGATCCACATTTCTGACAACAGATCCGTAGACAGTTGTATGTAGATGCTTTCCATCCATGTTCAACTCAACTCACTCATATGATATGGTGCATGTACACACTTAGGTACATTATTCCGACACTTCATATCAAGTGATAATGTTAATACTTGAGGCATGAAAATGGTGATCATGGGTTGATTTGGATAATGAATCATGATGCTTTGGAGTTATGTTTTTTGCCCTGTCTCACCTTGGTGGCCATTATTATTTTCTAGTCAAGTGTTGTCACACTTGGGCAAAGTTGTACTATTGGGGGGCCTTAATGGGGGTAACATGTCCATATCCCTTACCATAAATAGAACTTTTAATTTGTCACCTATCAATTGTCCTTTCTTTTGTCACCTATCAATTGTCGTTTCTTTTGGGCTAGGTGTTACATGTATCTCAAAAAGGCCCGTAACTCATAATCACATGAGAAGAAGGGGCTAGAAAGCTTGAGGTTG
The DNA here is from genome assembly GCA_009831015.1 of Picea engelmannii. Taxonomy (NCBI): domain Eukaryota; kingdom Viridiplantae; phylum Streptophyta; class Pinopsida; order Pinales; family Pinaceae; genus Picea; species Picea engelmannii. The sequence goes on along the minus strand of WSFP011457272.1, from coordinate 4,188 downwards.
ATGCATCTTTATAAAAAAAAGACATAGAAAGAGCAAATTCCCCAATTCAAAATGTGGGGGAAATAAACAAACAAGAAAAGCAAAGTAAAAAAAACCAAGAAAAGAAAGAAGTATGATCTCTACCCCCTTGCTAAGAGGCCATCAACTCAAGTCCTATTCTATGAATGCATATCTTATGAAAGGAATTAGCAAATTAAATGTCAAAAGACAAAAGAGGTTAAATCTATAAAGAAAAAGACAAAGAAGGGTTTGGAAAGACACGGTGCCAAGGAAAGGGTACCTCGTTGCCTAAGCACTCCCTCTACAAAGGCGCTCATGAGGATGACTATTATACATGGCCTTGCATGACAATGACATCCACCCCATGAAGCAAACCCAAATCCATACCACTACCATTACACGTACTCCTTGATGGGTTCCTCGGGACATACCTCTTGGTTTGGTTATTGACACACCTAATAGGGGGCAATAATGACCCTCCCATACCTAGACTTGGCAAAGTGCATAATTTTGTAAGCTAGTGTGAAGTTTGAAGAGGATATTATGTGAGATCTATCTAATGGATTTGGTATTAACATAACTCACTTTATATGTTGTGTTTGAATTCTGTACCTTGCCTTCGATCTTCATAATGCATCTTAGACCACATGAGCCCCCCTCCTCGGATGATGATTGCACATGATTGGACAACACTTGGATCCTTTGGGGGATGTTGAGGAGCTATTACCCCACTTGTATGGAGGCTGTCCCCATCAATTGAGGGAGGTCATTTGGCATTCCTAGGAGGACATGGGAGGTTTTAATCACATGACTCCATTCATGGGACCCCCCTAGCACACATGGATATGACCTTGAGGTCATTGATGATCAGACGTTCCATGCATGATGATGATAGCTTGATGGGATATTTCACCTTCCATGGAGGATATTTAACCTTTTCCTGAGGACGTTGCACTTGGAGAGATGATGTGGCACCTTTCCATGGATGATGGGACATTTCACTTTGATGACAAAACATTGTACCTCTTGATGATGGGACACTTGATGTGACGTTTGAGCTCCTTGATGATGACATGGCACCTTTTGGATGCTTGAGGCACCCCTTAGAGATGAAACATTGCATCCTTTCATGGCAATTTTCACCTTTTTGAGCATCTTTTCACCTTTTTGGAGTGAGTCGTCCCCTTTCGAGGCCACACATGTCGCATGTGTATTTCTAGATCACTTTTGAGTGGGAAAATTTGACTATTGAGTTAGATTACTTCATCTTGGAGACATCATTGGGGGTCTTAGATACCTATCCACACTTGTATCATTGCTTTTTCATGTATTGTTTCCTTATCTCTAGGGTTTTTGAGAGATAAAGGCATTATTTTATGTTTTTAGGGTTTGTATTGTGTGAGAAGGGTGCTATATCTTTTATATAAATAAGATAAACACTTCTCACTTTCAAATCATTGCTACTTGTGGAGATTCATCACTCCTGTCTACTACTTTTTTCTTTCATGAAGAATGTTATGGATGGTTAACTAGGGTGATTTTTTTGGGAGCTAGGATTGTGGATCTTCTACTACTACTTGGATGACATGGAAATAATTAGGGTTTTGATTGATTAAAGATGTTTTGAGTAAGTGTTCTCTTTTCATTTTGTGGTTATGTTTATGAATGCATTTTTAGATTGATGTTGTTTCTCTAATGGTGGCTCTTCATCCTCTTAGTTCATTCTGGAACAAACCCTTCTTGTCAAAACCCTTGGAAGGTTTACTAGTGGAGGAATCTTCCCTTGTATCATCCCTTAACATTTTAGGAAGATTGCCTAGGGTTAGTAGTGGACAAGCTCTAAGACTCACCCTAAAATAATCCACTTCATTCTCCTAAAGAAGAATCTCTTTTTGACCCCATATGCCCAAAATAGTAGGCACTAGTCTTTTTCTCCATAATAATCAATCATTATTACTAAATTTTACTACTTTAGAGTTAGGGTTAGGGTTTATTTGTTGCAAAAAAATATTTTCTAGCCATAAGAACGAAGACGTCTAGGATGTTTAGGCATATTATTAACCTAAACTACAGTGTTGAAACCCCAATTTAATTTTTTAAAGTGTTATGGAAACCATCTAAGGAAAAATGTCTAGGGTTTTAGGGTTGTTTTTTACTGTTTAATTTTCTGATTTTGTTGGCAAGTAAAACCCTAATTTAACCTAGTATTTAGCCCTCTCATTTACTAGATCATTTCATGATTAAAGGGCTATTCTTTTTTCTTCCGATGGAATACACATCCCGGGAAACCCTCCGGTTACTTCCCCTCCTTTCAAGGATGGTACATGAGGTAAACCAGTCGGCTGCATTTTTGGCACCCTAACCCGATGGGGACATCGAGTGAGGCCAAACAATATCTACAATATATGTGCTTGGGGACTTGACCTTGCGACCTCTTGCATGAAAACTACAACTCTCAACCACTCGAGCTAACCCACTAGGCTTCAAAGGGATATTATTTATACTACTGTAATCTTTTATTTACTGTTGAAAATTTACTATTTTACTGTTGTAATGATTGTACTACTGTTGAAAGTTTCATAGTTCATTGTTGAAATAATCTTTATACTATTATAGATAATATATTTTAGTGTTGTAATAATTTCTTTAATGTTGCTATCACTTACTTTACTACTATTATAGTTTATTTTATTGTTGCAATTTCACACTTTCCTTCCATATTTTACTATACCCTTAGACATTTTCTTTATTTTTAGTGTTTGGGGACCCTATTGAACTCATACTTGACTTGGGAAGCCTATCTATTTGGCTTGAGCCGTCAATACTCTAAATTCAAAAATTGTCTTATCCCACCATCTCTTATTTACTTTGCCTATCTTTTTCTTGGTGGTAGTGTGAGTAGTCACCCCAGGGGGCCCTAGACTTGATTGTGTCTTCCCCATAGATTCTTGGAGGCTATTGAGGAAGCCTCCCTTGTGTTGGATATTATTCTTTCACTAAAGATAGGGAAGTTGTGTCCTAGGTGACATTGGTGACATCTTCCATGTTCCACTGGTCTTAGTGCCTTGTGAAGGCTTTGCACTTGGTGCTAAATTGTGTGGTTATAACGATTATAATTACAGAAGGGGGTTACTTGGGAAAATTGGGGGTGCTCCACTCATTAATCTAAGATTACCAAGATATACCCCAACCCCAAGGTTGAGAGGCTACAAATTACCGATTTGGGCCATGGGCAGATGGTTAGGAGGACAACTTTTAGTGCTTGCAATCAAGTATGTAGAAGTCTTTTGTCTCATTCTAGGGATATTTTTAATGGGAAATATAACCACTACAAAATCATATTTTACATAGTAAATAAAACAAAAAACATTTAATGAACATTCCATGTACATTGCAAACCAAAACCTAAATTTCAAACTAAGTCGACTTGTAGTTAATGTATTCCCAACAAATAGTAGCATGGTAGCATTGACATTCCACTGGATTGATTTCACCTTTTTCAAAACAAACTAATCCATAAATTACACAGGAAACTTGAAACCACCAAAAACGTTAGTGAGAAAAACACCAAAACAAATGTTGAGAAAAAACACCAAAACAAATGTTGAGAAAAAACACTACAAATTCCCCTAAAATATTGTCCAACACATGGTATCCTTGCAGAGAGGGCACAATCCCAGAGTGAGAAATCAACTAAATGAAAATTGATGCCACTTAACTTCCAAAACATAAAAATGTTATAGAATAGACGTTGAAGGTCCATAACAAAAACACTAGCAAGATTGACACCACCACCACCATCAAACCATTAGAGAAGGTAAGTACCAACACTGGAGCATGCAAGCTCCCTTTTTTTTGTTGAGGCAAAAAACACATCACATTGCACTAGTATGAGATCCATTAAGAATAGAGAGGAGTAAAGATGGAGGAAAAAGGGAGGGAGAAAGTTCCAAAAAAGAGCATAAATGCATGGTAAGTAAGCCATGCATTGTCACAAATTTCAAGTCACAGAGCCAAAGTTTAGACCATGGCACACCATAACTCATATTGAATGTTTATACCAACACAAGGGGCTGTAAATGCCTTTATTGACATAGATCCATCTTAAACCTGGATTTATTAAGCATCAAGAGGGATAAAAAATAAATTAAATCTTAAATTTTTATCTCTTTTATATTATTTTTTGAT
>WSFP011457271.1:0-19211 GCA_009831015.1 Picea engelmannii | reverse complement strand
AAAAAGCCAGCAAAAGTAAAGAATGGACAAAGTCAATGAATGAAGAACTTGACCAGATAGAGAGGAACCATACTTGGGAATTAGTTCCAAGACCTAAGGACAAGAATGTGGTAGGAACTAAGTAGATCTTCAAGAAAAAACTAAATGAAAAAGGGGAGATTATAAAGAAAAAAGCCATATTAGTTTGCAAAGGGTATGCTCAAGTAGAAGGTATTGATTTTGAAGATACTTTTTCTCCAGTAGAAAGACTAGAATTCATCAGAATGTTACTGGCATTTGCATGCTTCAGAAATTTCAATATTTATCAGATGGATGTCAAGTCATCATTTTTTAATGGAACTCTAGAAGAAGAAGTCTATGTTGAACAACCAGAAGGATTCATGCTAATAGAAAATCAAGACTATGTGTACAAGATAAATAAATATTTGTATGGTCTTAAGCAAGCCCCAAGAGCATGGTTTTCAAGACTACATCAGTACCTACAAAAACAAGGATATAAGAGAGGGACTACTGACAACAACTTATATATCAAAATTGAATATCAAAATATGATTGTTGTGGTAGTATATGTCAACGATATCATATTTGGGAGTAATCTTACTATAATGAGAAGAAAAAATTGCAAATGAAATGTAAGAAGAGTTTGAAATGTGTATGTTGGGAGAACTGTCTTTCTTCTTAGGTTTACGAGTCACTCAATCATAAAAAGGAATATTTATTTCCCAAACCAAATATATCAAGTAAATGTTGAAGAAATTCCAAATGGAAGACAATAAACCTATAAGTACTCCAATGGTCATTAGATGTAAACTAAGCCTAGATGATGACTCAGCAAAAGTAGATCAAACTATGTATAGATCAATGATCGGAAGTTTTCTCTATTCAACAACAACTAGACATGGCATCATGCAGGCTATAGGACTATTGGGAAGGTTTCAATATGCACCTAGGGAAACTCATCTAAAAGAAGTAAAACGAATATTTAGATATCTTAAAGGGACCTTAGAATTTGTATTATGGTATTCAAAAGATAAATACTTTACATTAAATGTATGCAATGATGTAGATTGGGCTGGTAGTATAGATGACAGGAAAAGCACCAGTGGAGGAGCATTTTTTCTAGGAAAATGTCTAGTAGAATGGCTAAGTAAGAAAAAAACATCCACAGCATAAGCATAATACATTTTTGATGCATCATGTTGCACACAAGTTCTCTAGATGAAGCAAACATTAGAAGATTTACAAATAAGATACGATGATCTAGTTACTATTAATTGTGACAACACTAGTGCCATAAACATCTCTAAAAATCATATAATTCACTATAAAACCAAACACATCCCAATCAAATACCATTTCTTAAGACGTCAAGTTATTCAAAGAGTGGCTAAAGTAGAGTATGTGAGCACCAAAGAACAAATTGCAGGCATATTCACAAAACGTTTTCCCAGGAGTACCCTTGAAAATATTCGACAGAAATTGGGAGTAATTCACATACCTTATTAAAACCACAAAAGTTGCATCAGAAGAAAGGGGCACATGGATAGGGGGAGCATCGCCACGGGGGGAGTGAATAAACACCCCTTATGTCATTGTTTTCAAAGGGGGAGGAAATTGATAAATAGCAAAAATAAAAATATTTCAAAGAAAAGGTTGCCATCAATGCCAAAGGGGGAGAATTTTGGACACAGTGGTATGATATTGGCATTGATGTCAACAAAGTGAAAGTGATGAGATCAAAGCTCAGAAGAGATAGAATTGTAGAAATCATGTAGGAGAAATCTTAACCATTGATCGAAAGTAACTAAACAAGAATCCTCGGATCTCATAGAGAACTTTGGGTGAGTTATCAGTTGTTGGATCAAGCAAGAAATAGAAAGATTCGAGGCTTAGGAGCTTTTCCACTTCGGTGAATATTTGAGACAAGGAAGAATATCTAAAACCCTGAAGTCGTGAAATCTCGTCAGCTGTCAGATCTAGGAGAATGAAATTTAACCATTCGATAGAAATATCTCACTAAAGGAAATAAGGTGGTCAACTCTAGCATTGACCTACTCTGGTGATAAGAAGTTCAGATAAACCAAGAAATACCGAACTTTGAATCCCTAGAGTTAATAAACTCCGTCGAATCAAACAATTGAAGTTCTACGGTGGTAGATCTATTTGGCGCTTCGGCAATAAATGGAGTAATGTAAAAAGGAGCCACAATATCCCAAAGTCCCATAATCACCAAAATCTCTCTAGTCATCTAATCAAGAATGAGCTTCAGATAATGAATATTCCCCTGGATTGTTTGATCATGTGAGGGAAGGAATAGTCAGCCCAGCATTGACCACTTTGGGATTACTAGGAGTCCCAAACAACTAAAACTTTCGAAGCCACGAAGTGTCAAAGCCACAAAATCCAAAGCCATAATCATGAAATCTTAGTAGTCGTCCAATCTAATAGGAATATCAATATCCTCAGATCTAATCAACGATCTAGAAATAAACACGTGGCACGTTCCGGAAGGTGACACATTTCAAGGCTCATTTGACATATAAAGTTTACAAAATTCATGAATCAAGGTGACACACAGAAGCCACTCAGCCAATTCCACGTCAACATATACACATCAACATGCCATGTCACTCTGGGATTACAGCCTCTGGGGATGTCCATCTTATCCTACCAGCAAAAATTCCCGAAGCGTAGAAGGTTGAAGTCACAAACTAATGTTGGTTGTTGATCTAATATCCTCCAGGTTCTCTCATGACCATTAGATCCAACATAGTGGAAGGATAGAGTAAGAATGAATCACGAAGTAACACTAATTGTTGATCTATTTCGGGAGCATTCTCGACCAGTGATCAAGCACAGTGGCCAAGTGTTAAATTTCTAGTATGTTGAAAGAGAACGGACCATAGATATCAACTCCTAATTAAGTTGTGATCATCGATTTTGAAGCCTTTGGATAAGCCAGGATTGTCCATTCAACGGAAGATTAAATATCAATCGTCTGATCTACTAGTGAATAGAGTAAACACACTTCAGTAAAATTTACTCAGGGGGAGTTGGAAGACTGCAAAGGCCAGAAATCCTGAAGGCTGAAGTACCAGAGAACATGGTTCCAGCACTGGTCATGTGATAAGGTAAAGAAGTTAATAAGGAGTGCAAAGGGCCTAGAAGTAAATAATCCCTCAAACATTTTAATATGGTCCCATGTTGAAGAATAAGGGCAGAAGGAGAAAAGAGCCTATCTACATAATTTGAATCTGAAAATCAACAATCCTGATTAAATCACATACAAGGATAAGTGCATGGATCTAGCCATCGGTCACACAAATTTTGGATTGAAGGGAGCGCCTATTGATTAAGACTTGAATTCACAACAAATCGATATCCATAGACTAATGAAATGATACACAGTCATGATTAAATAAGAGTTAAATCATGAGCTTTATGAATAAAGAAATAAAAGGCTTAATGACAAAATACTCAGAATTAGTTAAATGAAAGGGTGAAATGGTTCATTATTAAAAGACACAATGGTTAAATTTCATACCTTTTGGAATACTATATAAATAGAAAGGTATGGTGAAAGAAAAATGTCTTTGCAATCCATATCAGAAGATCAAAATAAGAAGAAGAGTCCAAGAAGGAAAGCTAAAGATAATTATGCAGTGAGGGTGGAAGGGAAGAGCAAGGAAGGATTCATATCCTTTACTAAGTAAAGTGTGAAAAAAAGGGAGTTGGTGCTTCCTAGATTTGGTACCCTAAAACAAGGGAGTTGTTGCTTACTAGGGTTGGTGACCTAAAATAAGGGAGTTGGTGCTTCTTAGGGTTGGTGCCTTGAAGAATGGGATTTGTGTCTCCAACATTTGGATCTCTAAAGAGGATTGGTGTCCTTCACAATCACAGATTATTCTCTATAAAATTTGTAATTCTTGTTAAGTATATTTATATAATTGGTTTTTAAATACAAATCCATTTTTGATCTATTGTGATGATTAAAATAACAAATTACTAATTATTTAAAAAGGTAATATTGATTCACCCACCCCCCCTCTCAGTATTTCCAACAATGGTACTATTAAAACCTGAAACCAAATTATTTCCAAATGATCAAGGTACACAAATAACCCACCTCATATAGAACCCATCCTAGGAATTTGCATCCATAATGTAGATCATACACTACAATAATCAATCAAATCAAATGCATTTGACAAAAAAATTAAAACATAAGGCATACACTGAACAAGCTAGAATAACCTAGTTGAGATATCTTGTAGCCAAAATAAGGGTGACATGAGAAAGAAATGCCATATTTTGTTTAATATTCTTGTGGTTCTCAAACAACACAATTGAAGCATGTTAACCACATTAGCTAGTCGTTTCCTTTCCAACTACATCTTATAAGCATGAGAAATGATTCTATAACAAATTCATTAGCATTCGAAACTTTTAGGCATTTATATGCCTTGAATAGGTTATAAGCATGCATTTTTCATTATTGTTTTGTATTTTATAGATTGAAAGAAACCAACATTTATTGACCTTGTTTCCCTTTCTTTTACACAAGGACTCTATACCTGATATGTTCCCATCATCAAGGTATATTTTCAGCATACGAGAGGTAAAGAAAAATGCAGACACTTTGGGCCAATCATAATAACATATGGGCAATTACGGGATAGAAATGGTACTCTCATTTTTCTTTCCATGGAAAATAATAGACCAGTAAACATTGCCTAGCTGGATTCCAACTAAGCAAAAAATCATCCAAAATCAACAAAGATATTTTCATTCACAACTTCTAAGCAATCTTCCAACAACGATCCAAATCCACTCTTGTTATTACAAACAAGCTTAACAATAAAAAAATTGAACATCATTTCTTTAAAATACAGTTCCTTAACCAAGCCTAGGTTCTCTTTAAATATTTGGTTGTGATGATATATATTTCAGTACTTTCAAAACTTGTTATCTTCCTTCATCCCCAAAAACAATGCAAAGACCTACAATGTTCCAAATGCAAAAATTGCAATTTCAATGCTTTGATGTTGGATATACATAGCTCCTTTATAGTATCTCCCTAGCATAAGGCCAATGTCCCAACCAACGACAACGACATAAGTACCCATGGTTTGACAAAATGCATGAAGGTAAAACCAAGAGGCTTGGTTGTAATGAAATTTCTCAAACTTAAAGAAGAAAGGATCGACACACCAGGCTACTTACCTCAAAGGGACCAAGAGATAAAATAGTGATGTTATCTATGGTAACAAATATCAAGTTATATTTCATCCAAGATATGATTGGATTTTGACAACCAAGTCAAGTTGTCAAATCGACAATTCATAAATCCTAGCCTCCCATTCAAGAGTTAAATCAACACTCTTTTAGCTTTAGTTCTAGTTCACACATATTTTAATATGTAGATTCCAATATATGCATTGTCGCTTCCTCATATCTTCAAATTGCAGACCTCAACAACTCCTCGTAGAAGAATACATGCACTGCAATGAGGATTTCCCTCGGAATCTCCATGAACAAATTTTGGTAGCAAGAATCTACATAGTCTGAAATCCCTCTACAACAATGACCATCGAAAGCTTCATCAAGGACCCCATCTCCTTTTTTCAACATGGTGACTAAAGCCATATATGAAAATAGTTACAATAATAACACTTATAATGGACAACCATTTCAGCATTGGAAAATTGGTTTATTATCCAAATTTAAACACAAAATCGATGTCTGTAACAGGTTGGCTTCTTACTAAAACATATTACATAGAAGTAATATATAACAAGTTGAAAGACCTCTCATTTTTATTCCAAGGATAGAATTCACAAGCCAAACACACAGTCATAAGAATCATGCAAGTCAAGACATTGAATAGGTATACTAAACAAGAACAGAGTATTTCTAATGATAAAGGGAATGATTGGTTTCCAAAGAAACAATATCAAAATCAAAATATTTTTCTACACTCAATGAGAACTAGGAAAAATGACTCTCCTATAGTAGGCTAAAATACAACGTAGAATAAGTTACGTAAATTATTGTGTGTAAAATCAGTTAAATACAATAAAAGAAACATAACAACTACACCAACACTATAACACATAGGAAAGTATTTTGTATACCAAAAATAATGAGAACTTCTAGAGAAAACATGAAGTACATATATGTATTGAATATTGAATGCCAAACAACTAACTAAGATAAAGTAATTTTCCACCCAATTGTAAGTAGTCCTTGTTGGAAACAGTGTTGTCATTAATGCCAAAGGATATAGACTGTTGGAAAAAATGTTGCATAGTGTTAATGTTGACTTAATGAGTTAATCCATATCTACCTTGTGTAAATGAAAGTGACATGACAGAGGAAGTATCCAGACTGCTACAACCAAAGAGGAGATCAGGAAGCATCCATATTGCAAATAAAACCAAATAGAGGAAATTGAGTATGTACCTATGTGTCAATAAGTTTCTGGGTACAAGGCTCTGTGTGAATGAGGCAATATGAACAAGATGACCCTAATAAAGAATAAATTGAGGAATGAGATATGACAGGGGGATACTTCGAAATCCTAATACCAAATCAAGGAAGCAGTCGAATTGTATAACCAAGCCGACAAAGGAAAGACAAGTTTATGAATTTTGTATAAAGGTATGAGGAGGATGAGATAATATTATTGCATATATGAGCAGTGTTGATATTGAAAAGAAGGTTTTGGTTGCTTAGACTGAAGTGAATGGTGAAAGTTGATATATCCCATATTCATAAAGAAAGACAACTTCAATGGGTTTATAATGAAAATGTAGCATTAATTTGTTTAAATAAGAATGAGAAAGTTATGGAACCATGTTCAAAGGATTAACTTTTAGTAGTTAGATCATGACCATTGATCTTTGGGAATAAATGGCAAAGGATTGGGGCATGATACCCAGTGAGCGAGATTAGATGCCACATCAGTGCCATGTGTCCAGTAAGATGAGTTCCACATTAGTACCACACCAGTGCCATAACAAGAAAATTTACAGATGCCACATGCAGTGCCATGTGTCAGGACACATAACAATTCCACGTCATCCAGTATACATGTAGAAGAAGTCCACATGGAATCCACCTCATCTCCAACATAAAAAAAAAAGGATCGAAACAATCAAATTCAAGTGTATGTATACGAAGAATCATAAAGTTACCATGGCCTGCGATGAGATCTCAAAAATTTACTAAGTATCAAGAATGGATCGAAACGATCAGATTCGGGTGTATGTATATAAGAATCATAAAGTTACCGCGCCCTGAGGTGAGATTTTGAAAAATTGACTAAGTATCAAGAATGCATCAGTCAGACAGAGATGTCTCGCATAGCATAATGAATTATAAGAATTTTATAAGTATTCATAATCAATTGGATGGATGGGGTCATAGATATAGACAAGTTTATCAGGAAAATGTCATAGACCCGCAATGAAATGCTTGGAAACATTTCTAAGTATGGGTGAAAAATAAGTGTAGTGGAATGTGAGAGTGTATTTTGGAGGCCACATAAGTTTGAATGGAATAAATGATGACCTTAGACCCGAGGTGAATTTTTTTTATGGCTAAGATTGAATCAGAGTCTAGATCAAATGATTGCTAAGTGTTAGGGTCGTGTCAAGCATTCTAGTGGCCAACAATAGAAAATATGTGGTTGATGTTTAATCCAAGGACTGATCGGACAATTGTTGTGCATTGTGGCTGCAAGATGTATTTTAGTGGACAGTAAACAAACCAATAGTTAATATTAAATCCAAAGGAATGATCGAATGGTTACAAAGCGATGAAGTTCATGTAGTATATTTTGATAGGTAGTGAATGAGATCAACAATGGACATTTAATTCGAAGGAACATTTGACGGTTGTTGATTATTGAGTGATATGTTGTGTGTTCCAAGACTTGGTGGTATCAATATGCTAGAAGAGATCAATGGATGAGAATTGATCAAGAACCACATCCAACAGGTGCTGAGCAATGAGTTCATTTGCGTGTTGTATTAGATAGTGAGTAGATTGACAATTGATATTTGATCAAAGACGGATCAAATGATGGTTGAGTGTTGAGGTTGTGTTGCATATTCGGATGGGTATAGAATGGATCAATGTCCATGATCAATTCAATAGACCATATACGACGGATTCTAAGTATCAAGGTTTATGCTTTGTCCAGTGAGAAGATAACATGTGAATTAGGAGAAAATTGGGACCAATTTCAAAGGATTTATGAAGTCCAAATTTTAAGGTAGAGACAAGTGATCTAGAGATGACCTCATGAGAAATACTGGTTTTGAATATGTGGAAAAAAACTTCAGTGTATTCCCTATATAAATAACGATCCTCAAATTGAATTCAGTTGAGTGTGAAAGAGAGTGTGGATAGTGTGAAGAGAAGCTCTGAGGCTCTGAGGTCCGAGGATGCTTGAGAACGAAAGGAAGATAATGTAATCGTTTAAGGGTAGTTAGGATGTGCAAGGCCTAAGGAACTTTTGAAACAAGAATATTGTGAACTGAAGGAATGTGTTGTGACAAAAGAGACAGAGCAACAGTTTTATACAAGTAGAGGCTTAAGGAAAAGAGAATTTTTGATATTATTGACAGATTGAGGAGATTGGTATCTCTAGTAGGTTGGTTCCTACATATTGATGAGTTGGTTCTCAACTAAGGGGATTGGTGTCTCCTGCAGGTTGGTGGATGAAAATATTGCAACTATAGGTTGGTGCTTACAGAAAGTGTTGAGTTGGTGCTCAGTTAAGGGGATTGGTGTCTCTTGTAGGTTAGTGCCTGCAAACATTGTAATGATAGGTTGGTTCCTACATGATTTTATAAAAGAATTGTTTTGTGGTTTTATCCCATTTTGGTTTCCACGTTAAATCTCTATGTATTTTGGATTGTACGGTTGTGTATTTATCATTAACAGTTATAGTTGGTAAAGTAATACATTAATAGATATTGAAAGAAAAGAAAAGTAGTCTTATATTGATTCACTTCTCCTCTCGGTATAAGTAAGTGTGCCAACAATTGGTATCAAAGTGAGTTCCTTCATAAATAGTCTAACCACTTGATCGTGAACCCATGCAACACAAATGGATAAACTGGAAGGATTTTCCACAAACAAAGCTCCATTATTTGATGGATAAAATTATGTTTTCTGGAGCATAAGAATGAAAAATTATTTGATGGCACTTGGGTTTGACATTTAGAGTGAAATTGAGAATGGTTACACAACCCCAACAACTTCTCCTATAGATACAGATGGAAAGAGGCTCAGTGACAATAATTCTAAGGCCAACAATGCGATTATGTGTGGTCTGACAGAATCAATATTTGTCAAAGTCATGTATTTTTTTAAAAAAAAATAGATGTGGGACAAGTTGCACAAAATATATGAAGGGGATGACAAGGTCAAGAAGGAAAGGTTACAAAAGCATAGAGGAAAATGTGTGACCCTCAATAAGAATGAAGAGGAGAGTATTGTAGCCTATTTTCTTCGAGTGGATGATATTTTCAATGCTATCAGAGGATTGGGTGAAGAGATTGAAAAAACCATCATTGTGAGAAAAGTGTTTAAGTCACATCCCTCAAGATTTCATCCCAAGATATATGTCATTGAAGAATTAAAGGACCTAGACAAGTTGACAATGGATGAGTGGCATGGAATTCTCACTACATATGAGATTAGGATAGAACAGGATAAGTCAGCAGCCAAAAACGCTATCAAGGAAGGAAGTAGCCTTCGAGGCATGAAATAATATAAAGACATAATAATTTAGGATGAATGACAGTTCAGATATTGAATGAGATGTAGAAGAAGCTAACTTTGTCAGAAAACTCGAGAGGGGAACAAACAAATACAAAGGTAAGCTTCCCTTCAAATGATTTAATTGTGTAGAAATAGGACACTTTTCTACTAAATGTGTAACGTACCCAGCCTCCAACTGAGCATCATTACATGTGGAATACACATTAAATATGGAGATTTTCTACTTAATTAAATTCATGTAGCTTATCAGCTGCAAATCACACACAGATTTGACCATTAGACTAATAGTACATTTCTAAATGCATCTAACAGCATATATTAAACATGAATACAATTGTTTAGGAAAACAACAAACACCCAGAATTCATATAAATCATTTACATAGTGGGATTAACATGAGAATGGAATAGAAACACTTATCTGCTAATTCTTAACCAATTAGCTGCAAATGAAGGATGAACCTCCCAGCCATAGACACTGCTATTCATTTTCTCTCAACAGTATTCCACCCCCAAGATGAGGCTATGAGTCCAAAAGGATATATGTCCCACTTGTTTTCCACTATCCACAAACTGCATCCCCAAAACCAAGGTTCTACTCCCATATTAGTTCCAATCCTCTATCTCTCTCTCTTCCCCACAACCTGCACTACCCAAGGAATGTACCCCCCTTCACTGCTCATAGTCCCTCAAGATATATCATTTATTTATCAAGATCCATAGTTCTTACAGCATCCTTCACAAGGCTCTTGAGATATTTCCTCAACAGGAAATCACACCATGGGATTACAGCCTGATTTTATAGGAACATAAGCCTCTTTCTTCATAGCCAAAACATATCCAAACAATGGTTTTTTTCAATTATACCATGTATGGTATTCTTCCCAATCCTCTTCTCTCCCTTTGCTACCCAAAATATACATGTAAGAACTGTCCCTATTCTGCATACGAATTTTCTCCTCCTTTCTTTCTTGACTCACACTCTTCTCAAGGATGATTGTACTTCATCCCATTATATCCAATAACTATGGGATGTGACCACTCACACCCACCCTCTTACATGAGTTTAAATGAATGGCTTCTCATACACTCAATCAGAAAACATAAGGTTATGCACAAAGATAATAATTTCAGGAATGTGGGTTGGACTAATACCCATGAATAATTCCCCCTTGGACCCCTCTCTCTTGTGGAATCATATCCCCCCATCATTCTTCATTCCACTCATATCACAGCCAGCAATTATTACTTTTATTAATTATTTCAATGTTCATAATATGCAATTCATCCCCGACCACATTAAATCAATACGGGCACTTCACCCAAACATATTGGCTCGCCAACCTAATTCACATTTATTAAATTACATTATAATTCACGGGGATTATAAATGAGGATGTTACATCCCCTCCCCTTTAGTCTTTCACCATCCTTAGTGAAAAACACCCTACAGGCATAATTTCATTTTACAATTCTGACTCCCTAGCCAATAATCAATATACAGGATCTCTAGCCTAAAATTACACATGAATTCCATCCTATTGGCATAGGGGCAGACCCAGGGTTCAACACTCAAGATCGCACCAACAAATCCCTAACTACCAACCCTTTCGAAAAAACATGCAAAGAACATGTTATTCAGATCTAATAGATCAAGAACTTAGCATATACACATGGATCATATCTAACATTATACACATCATAAGAACTATGAATAAGCATATATATCAGATCTATCTACTCCTCTCAAAGAACTTATCAAATAATCACATCAATGCATCAGAACAAGGCACAAAGCAAACAATGTCATATTTATGTGGTTCACCCCCACCCTGGGGCTACGTCCACTAACTCTTCTTTATTATCGTCGCCCAATTGGTTACAAGTGCAGAGCCTTGGAAACCCTTACTCTGCACAGGATAGAAGATCTGGGCATCTCACTAGATCCTTCTTCCTTGTGCTACATCACAAAGCCTTCCACAACTCCTTACAATGACTTTCACTTAGCTCTGCAAGCCTCTTACAGTCATGCACGGAGCACTTACAAAATCTATTAGCACTTAGTTTACATCACATACATTTCTATATCCTTCCGATAGATGCCTATATATCTATTTATACATTACAAAAGTGGGCCTAAGCATGGGTAAACCCACGGGCCGACATCCCTTTCCCATTACATATTCCCAAAAACCCAAAAGGGGCCCAAAAGTGGGTCGAGATTCCGCAATCTCCGCTTCATCTAGCGCTCCATCTTCGACAAACTGTCGAAGTCCCAAAAATGGTCAAACATGGCCAAGTATCTCCCAAAACTTAGTCAAGGGCCAACAGGCCCTCAACACTCACCTGTGACTCGTCCCGAGTGACTTTGGTCTGGTCAATTCTGCCTTGAATGCCCGGATATTGGCTCGAGCCGCTTCGACCTTCTGTTGTGTTGCAACCTCTTGCTCGAAAAAATCCTGGATGAGTGCATCATTGACGGGTCCCTCTAGGAATTGTTCTATTGAAATCACAACCTGTTCTAGCTCTGCTCCTTAGCTCTCAACCTCTATGAACAGCTAACATGCCTTATCTTGCACTGGTTGAAGTCTTTGAGTCACATCCATCAGTTTTATCTGGATCGTATGGACCTGTTGTTGGGTCGTGCACTTCTCATGAGATCTCTTCATTCTTTATACGGGTGATAGGGCCTTCAGCTGTGTCTGTAGCTTTTCAGCTTCATACTTAACCTCCTGGAGCTGCAACTCCAATTTATATAACTTTGGGTTCTCGGTGAGGTTCTCATATGTCTGGGCGATGCAACTACTCAACTGCTTGCACTCCAGGGAAAGAGATTTTAGTCTGTAAACTGCATTGTGGGAAGTTATTTCTCTTTGGTCTTTGATCTCCTATGGGGTCTCATGTACTACATGAAGCTCTAGATCTGCAATGTGTTGTTGTAGCTTCTGGATCACGTCTTCAAGCTGTGCCACCTACTATGGGATTCTTTCTTCGATATGCACCTCAATGACTGTCACAGAGCGAAGTGCTCTGTTAACCACTTCCTTTACCTCCAGTTGCTCTGCTAGCAACTGTTCCTTTCCTTGTTGTAGTTGTGCTTTCTCATCATTCCATTTTTCTTGGAGAGCACTCTTTTCTTTTTCTGCAGTGTTGCGTTGTTCTACAAGTACTCCCTGTACTTGTGTCAAAGCCTGAATGGATTTCTCTACTTCATCTTCTGCTTTTCAAAGTCGAGCCTCGACTAAATCCATGATTTGGTGGAGTTGAGCTGGCTCATCTCCTACTTCTGGTGTTCTGACTGACAGGGGCGTAGTGGAGACTACGCGCTTCGATTGAAGTGCCTGCTACACTCCTTAGAGCTCTATCTTGATCCGACTGTACATCTCATCTTATTTAGTCTCTTTCTTCTCTATTATCTCCATCTCATCATCATTCAGAGCCTGCAATCAAGCTCTAGTTGGTTTACCAGGTATTGTTCCCAATTCATCTGTACACCCTCTGCATACTTCCCGGCGAGGTCTACTATGAATCTGGTTACTTGGGTGGGTCAGTTCTTGCGAACTAATTTCCTAGTAATGAGTTGATAGGCTAGGTGCACTGCACCATTATGGATAGAGACTACCTTGTAGCCTCATGTTCCCTTCTCGACATCGCCATACGTATCCTTTATCTTCTGTGCAAGAGCATGATTTGCAGTCTTGTCGGGGTAAAAATCCTATGGGTCGGGGCCTTGCATGCTAAGCCTGGTGATCCAATGGATCAAGTTCAGATCCACTGTGGTACGTTAGTTCAGCCATAAATATCCTCCATGGTAACAGGATAACAACACCTTAACACATGCATTTACTTCTTGATGTCGTCCGAAGTGCAGGATCTTCATCACATTAAGTAGGGTAGATTGTGTGAGGTTATGGGTCCAAGCCTGGGGGATAATATTTTAATTTTTTCCTTTCATCTTGGTTAGATACTTATGCGAGGAGAACATGTTGTAAGCCTTTTTGTAGTCACTAAACTTCAATGCTGCTATCTTATCCTGGTCTATGCAAACTGCACGCACCCCTTTCGGGAGGTAGGCAGTGACCAAAGCATACTCAAAATCCTTGGGCACGTTGTCTCTGTTCACTGCACCTCTCAGAGGAGGTATATATGCAGGTAAGATGCTCGAAATCAACTTGGCATTCACGAGATCATCTCTATGTTTTTTTCTCATCTCTGTCACGATTCTGGAAGTTCCTACTTCGTGAGCAGTCAATGGATAAGCTTGGACTCCTCCCATCGATGATGCTTGCACACCTACAGACATCCTTCTTTCCGACATGACTTTCTCGGTCCTGAGATCAGTGAGTACTTCCTTCGTAGATTCTTCAAGTGCGCTAATCTCTTTGGACATACACTCTCAGGGTTAATAATATCGGGTTCACGAAGTAATGTAGACACAGCAATAAGATGGAAAGAAAGAGCGTAATGATCATTGGACAATTGTAATGAAGGTTGCGAGCTCAAATTCTCGATTCGGCAAAAGTCTTCTTCGTGCATGGCGTGACGAGATAAATAGGTTAGTCTATAATGGTTGGCTCACAACAGTCATGACCCTCCATTAACTCTTGTTCAATCTGTTATGGCGTGGCCCAACGGTCTGATGATGCCTCTTTATTTATTTTCTTCCTATTCGGAGCAGAAGTCGAATGGATATATCGGTCCAATGGCTATATTTCTTTGTCATGGCGAAGTACTCTATGTCGTTGTTCTGATATCTCAGCGAAGCTCCAATTCTGCAATTTTTCTTTTTGCGAGGTCTCTTCTAAAACCTTCTGTAACCTTTCAGTATTAGCCATTTTCTTTCTTAACTTTCTAGCCTTCTTTCCAGTGGGCTTCATCTCGGTAATTCTTTTATCATTCTGAGTCTTTTCTTATTTGGTCTTAGTTACTTCGCATTGTTGAAATTTTTTCCTAGGGATCATGTGTAGTAATTCTTCCTTGTCTGGGATACATAATTCAATCTTCTAGGGATCCTCTATTTTTCTATTAGCCTCGACATCCAAGTTTCTAGTATAAAATATCTGTGATCTTCTCTTTTGTTCCTCAATCAAGTGTGTGATCCTTTTGGTCATAAATTATTTTAACTCTTGTTGCTTCTATTCCAAAACTTCTTCTTCCTCCTTTCATCTGGCTTGATCTCTATCAATCCAAGGTTTTCCTATTAGCATGGTAAATAGGGCTCTGTCTTCAACAAATTTAATAATCTCAAAGTCCTCTTCTGTCGAAGCTCCATTGACAGTCATAGGTATCCGAGCGAGCCTTCCACATAGGTTTACTAGATTTCCTCTTAATAAACCTATTCCTCCTAGGGAAGGGATCATAGCAGGCCTTCCTATAGCTTCCCAGGTTCTTTCTGGCATAATATTTATCTATGTTTCTTCATCCAGGACACAGTTAATGTTGAAGTCCCCTATTATTGATTCGATGCATTCCTTCTCTTTGAAGATCTCTAATAAGATGACATGTCGGTGGTCATTCAAGGTCTCTTTTACTTGTATCAATACCTTCTATGATTCTTACTGGGGTTCTTCCTTTTCTGGATCTGCCTAGGGGTTTCCTTGATTCAGATTCATTCCTTCAAGTTTAGCGATCATTCTAGGGAAATCCAACACTTCATGGTCCATGGCTTTGCAACAAATACAACTAGGTCTTGTTCCAGGGAATTCCTTAGCAAGATGTCCTGGTCTTCTACAACTGTAACAGAGGGTCAATCCTCTCTTTCTTTTAAATGATACCCAACCTCTTATGTACTGCACACTAGGATCATGGTAGCTAACCTGCAACAAATTCTTTCTATGATACTGCATCCATTTGTTAGTCCAAACATTTTTTCTATGCATAGGTATAACATATCTTTCATTATTCTTATCAGATCTATTAATATCAAACCTTCTTTCATCTATTAATGCCCTACTTTTTAAGCTAGGACAGAATCTATCAAACATACCTAGATCATTATTCTAGAAACAAAAATTTCCACTTATCTTACTTTTGCAGAGTACAAAGATTTCAAATCTAGAACTTTTAACTATTATTATCTTTAACAGAGCACAAAGCTTACAGATCTTACCTCTTTCAATCAAAACTTCTCACTTTTACCTTTCTTGAAGCACAAAGCTTTCAGATCCTGCTTCTTTTCTACATATCCAACCTCCTTTCTTTCAGATCTGGCCTTATTTCTTCATATCGGGATTTTTTCTCTCAGATCTAACCTTCTTTCTTTAGTACAAATATTTACAGATCAAGTAGAATACTGCACACTAGGGCATAGATCTACGCACAAAGCTTTCACAGTTTCAAATCGAATCTTTGCATAGAGCTTCCTCTTTCTCAGTTCAATCACAACTTTAGTCCCAGCAACAAAACCATTTGTTAGCACAGGGGAAAACCCAGGGTTCAACACTTAAGAAATCACCAACAAAGCCCTAACTACCGGCCCTTTCAGCAACACATGTGAAGCATATGAAGTCTCACCCGAGGTAGAGGCAGGGGTGGTTGCAAGACTCAGGTGTTTGCAACCCTAGTTGGGACACAGATCTATGATTCTAACACTTAATAAATCACTTAGCATTGTTGGTTCTTTAATATGTAGTCAATATCCACTTCATTGATAACACAGGGCTTTGCAACATTCACTATGAACTAGAATATTCAAGCACTTAGCATCAACATGTTATTCAAATCTAACAGATCAAGAACTTAGCATATACACATGGATCATATCTAACATTCTACACACCATAAGAACTAAGCATAAGCATATATATCAGATCTATCTACTCCTCTCAAAGCACTTAGAAAATAATCACACCAATGCATCAGAACAAGGCACAAAGTAGACAACACCGCAATTTACGTGGTTCACCCCCACCCTAGGGCTCTATCCACCAACTCTTCTTTATTATCGTCGGTCAATCGATTACAAGCACAGAGCCTTGGAAACCCTTACTCCGCACAGGACAAAAGATCTGAACAGCTCGCCAGATCCTTCTTCCTTGTGCTACAACACAAAGCCTTCCACAACTCCTTACAATGACTTGCACTTATCTCTGCAAGCCTCTTACAGTCATGCATAGAGCACTTAAAAAATCTATTAGCACTTAGCTTACATCACATACATTTCTATCTCCTTCCGATAGATGCCTAGATATCTATTTATACATTACACAAGTGGGCCTAAGTGTGGGTAAACCCATGGGCTGACATCCATTTCCCATTACATATTCCCAAAAACCCAAAAGTGGGCCAAGATTCTGCAATCTCTGCTTCGTCTGGCGCTCCATCTTCGACAGGTTGTCGAAGTCCCAAAAATGGTCAAACATGGCCAAGTATCTCCTAAAACTTGACCAAGGGACAATACAGCCTAAACAAATTACATACACCATGGCCCCAATACCACAGATACATAGGCAATACGACCCCTAAAAGCATAAATACATAGGCACTCTAGCCCCAAAACATATATATATAAAGGTACCCTGGCCCGAAACATATACATAAGCCACTGGCGTTCTCCTACAACTATCATGATTTCCACCAATTCTCTTCCTCTTGACCTGCCCAACCCAAGGAATGGTGTCCGATTCATTTATCAGGGTTGACCTAAGGAATTTTCCCCCTTCAATATTCTTCGTCCATTGAGTTGCACCATTTATTTATCAAGGTATTTTGGCATAGGTGACTAGGAATCTAACTATCAGGAACTCGTTGCTAGGAAAAATATCAGTAAAATAACCAGCAACAACCTTACTTTTGTAGTGCAACTCACACAAGAGTGCATTCTTCAGGAATAAAAACCTAGTTCTTCAAGAGTGCAAATCACAAAGGATTTCACTCTCCAGGCTTGACAACATGGTTCTTTGACAGTGCAACTCACATAGGAGTTCACTCTTCAGGCCTAACAACCTGGTTCTTTGATAGTGAAACTCACACAGGAGTTCACTCTTCATGCCTGACAACCTAGTTCTTTGATAGTGTAACTCACATAGGAGTTCACTCTTCAGGCCTAACAACCTAGTTCTTCTTGTTGTACTCACCCTCTAGGCTCCTACATCCCTTTCACTCATATAAACTTCCTCAATAGATCCATCATTTTCCAAGGTGTTTTCACGTAGATGAATGTCATCTTACTGCTAGAATTATGCTAGAAACGCATAACATGTGACAATCATTTCATCTACATCATATGTAGTAATTATGAGACGTCATCATAAAATTTTCATTATAAAATTTCAAATCTGTTTTACACAGGAAAACAAAATTTTCCAAACATGAATCCTCTACTCATAATTGCTCGGTTATTTCAATAGTAAGCATAGGTATTCCTTATGGATTACACCACTGTCATATCCAAGACCATTATTCCTACAATTTTCTCAATTTCCATGCACCCAAACAAATTGTTAGCATATCATAACAATCTCCAATTATCAATTTTTCAAATCTAGTTATACTGGAAAATAAAAATTCCCACGCATGGGATTTCTTCTCATTATGTTTGGCTCTTTCAATGGTATATATTAGTCTTCCTTATGGGCTTACATTGTTGTCATATCCAAGATCATTCTTCCTACAATTTTCTCAATTTTCTTGCAACCAAACAAGTTGTTAATATCTCATGCATAATATTTGCATTCAGTCCATGAAGTGATTTTCATAGTTATATTAATCTAAAAATTCTATCACCTCCAACTATTATTCATATTAAAAATGGAATTCATCCATTGATCATATTTTCTTGAATGAAACTATCATTCACAGTATATGCATTATCAACACATCAATATTTTCATAACACAATCATAATTTACCAATAAATAAAACCATTGTCCCAATAATCATGGCCACATCTACACAATGCATCCTTGCATTGACTTTGGAATGCCATATGTTCATGTCATTTATTCCACCATGTGAGTTGGAAGGTATGGTCCATGCCTCAATACCTCATTCAAACTCTTCCCCACAACCCCTCTGATCCTTTGGATACCTTCCTCTTCAAACCATACACAACACTAGGAACATCATCCCTTTGTGTTATTTAGTGTAGTCAAAAAGGTTGTGTTCCAAAACTCAGTTACATAGGGAAAAACCACTATGCACTTGGATGGCACTATAGCCTTTCCATATCCATTCTCATCATGGCCTCACTCATGACCATATCTATTGGCATTCATTGCTACAACAAGAGTAATGTCTCCTGACTTAACTCGGTTATGACCTCATAACCAACATAACACATTATGCAATTAATTTTCCATAAATGCATTCAAGCAACAAATATTATTTGCATATTCAAGGCCTCCTTCCTTTACATCAATTCAAATATTGAGATTCAACTAAGGGAATTCTTACCTCAATTCCCTTCAGCAATTATAC
>WSFP011457270.1:0-19211 GCA_009831015.1 Picea engelmannii | reverse complement strand
ATTGGCAAGTGCCGTGTAAATGGAAGGAAATTTGTAAAATGAAGTCTCATGTTCGATTCTCACCCAGATTTACTCGTGCGCCATTCTTGCGGGCTGGGTGGTTGCACCTGGGGTTATAGTGGTAGCCGACAGGGATCGACCCCGTGTCACGCGAGTACGAGAACCGCGAGTTGTCGATTCCCCCAGTAAAAAAAAATAATAATAATAATTTGATTTTTTAATTTTATGACATTTAAAAAATCTTCTCATACTCATTTGATTCTTAAAATTTCTTTTGGTATTTCATAATTCATCTCAAATTTTAGTTTATAAAATACTTGAAATCATATTTTTAATAATTCAATTTAAATTAAAAAAAAATTGGTAAATAAAAGTTTAGAACCTTATATTAATAACAATTATATGCTATATAATGACACCTATTAGCCACTTGTTTTTCCATAGGAGGGAAACCAGAACAGGTGGCTACATACTGTCCAGACATTAACATATTCTTCTACACAAAAATTACAGTGTATCTGAAAAGTCAAAAGGATGCAAACCCAGTTCTGCATTCTTCCGCTAAGGCTGGCTATATACAGAGCCGTCATGACTAAAACTACACAGACATAATAAGAAAAGAAAAAAAATGCTAAAGAATCTATCTTGTTGTCGTGGTAGAATACACCACCGACTCAATAAATGAAATAAACAAAAAAATGAAACCTGGGGGCTTCAATCCATAGCTGGGTCGGGTTGTCCATGAATAGTATAGGCTGGGGTGAACCGTTGATTGCAAGTCGGGCAATGGCGTGCGCAGGAGCATCCGTGAGGGCATCAAACAAGATGTCCATCTGTTGACTGAGGACTCTTTGTGAATGCACCTAGTCGCCATGCTTTTGCTTGATCTCGAAGAGGATCTAAAGATGCTCCTCTACAAGACGGTTGGCGAAATGTTGAGGTTGGTCCTCCTCCTCCTTGCCAGTCTCGTTGTCGTCCTTGCATTGTTCTCCAGTTGCATTGTTCTCCAGCTGCCAGATTGGAGGAATCTCCTCCTCCACCTTGCATATTTTTTCGCTTTAGTAGGGGTGATGCAGGAGCATCGTCAGCAAAGCCCACGTGGAGGGACAACTCAGTGCCATAGCACACATTTTTTAAATTAATTGGAATCTAAAAGCTGGTGTTTTTTTGTAGATTTGTTTTGAATGGATGATTGAAGAAGAGAGAAACCCTCGAAAACTGAATGATCGCGAGAGGTATGGGAGTTTCACTCTCAGTCTTGAATGTAATGGATATTGAGTAGTTGTTAGTTGTTACTTCGATAGGAGAGGTAATCGGAGGAAACCCTAGGAACCTTCATGTATATGTAGATGCATGGCATGAACAAATGAGGTTGTTGGAGGAGTATTGTTATTGAATAGGAGGTAGAATAGTTTGTTTTGAGAGAGATGAGACTTTGTTACAGTACAGCCTGCATGTTGGCCCTTGGGTATGGAATCAAGTGAAGATCAAGGAAGAAAAGGGAGAATGTGAACTGCACGAAAGACACAGTGACTGTTGTTGGGTCGAAGTGAACAAAAGAGTAGAAAAGATGGAGCGAAGTCCGAGAAAGAAAGTTGTTGGATGAGGAGATCAGGAATAATAGATAAGCAATAAAAAAGGATTGAGGACAAGTCAGCAAGCAGAAAATCCCACCGTTGGATTCTTTGGAGCACCGCGCGAGAAGAAAGGAAAGACAGGATGGCGAAGCCCTGAAAATATGGGTCAAGTTGACCTAGGGTTTTGGACACCTAGGCTTAGACCTAAGGATATCGGTGAGTGATTGTAATGTATAAATAGAGGTCAAGAGGAGCTAGGTCGGGTTTTCGTTGGTTGGTATCAAGATAGGTTGTCATTGTTGCTAGTGATCGATCTGATTGTTGTGAGTAAGCATTGTATGGAGAGAGAGAATTGTTGAGTGTGAGAGCCTAATGGTATTGTAAGTTCTTCAGCTGGGTGCGAAGATCAACCCTGCAGCTGGATGCGCAGGGAGGGGAGAGAAAGAGAGGAGAAGAGAAGAGATCTGCTAGCTAAGAGCACATATAAGGACTGTATGCTTTACTTAAATATAGTACAACATAGTTATGTGGATGTATCCCCAGAGAGAGGGTAAACCACGTATATTTTGTGTTATGTATGATTGATCTTCTATCTCTGTCATTGATATATTGTGATTGCATTACTGTTTTAGATCTGATAAGTAGATGTGTAGAATAGATCTAAGTTGATAAGTGATATGTGAATGTTGTGTTTTTCTTGTGTTAGATCCACTTGATATTCCCTTTGGTTGTAGACATCTCTGTCCTACAACCCCCTCATAACTCCTTCGGGTGAGACTGCATCTGATTCACAGGTGTTGCCGAAAGGGCCAGTAGTTAGGTCTTGTTGGTGTGCTCTTGGAGCTAAACCTTGGTTCTGCCCCTGTGCCAACAAATGGTTCCATTGTCGAGATTAGAATCTTCTTGAGGGAATGTCAAGGTGGTTTCCATCGAAGACAGAGATTCAAAAGTGGATAGAAGATCAAGAAAAGGACTTCGCTGAAGCCCAGAACAACAACCCTAATCTTAGTTCAAAGGATTGGTTGGAGAAATATATTTTTACCAATATACATGAGATATTCTTTGGAGGGATCCATCAAGAGCTATACGAGTGGCTAGCTAGATTAGCAGATACCCAGTTCGAGATTCGATCTAGACCTCCTGTGGTTTGGACATCAGAGATGATCAAGAAGGTCAAAAGAGTTGATAACGTTGTATCACGAGCTGTATATCACTAGCTTGATAGCACCATTAGAGGGTACATCATAGAGATTTTTGTTGATAGAGTAGAATCATACAGCCAAGCCGAGAGATATTTCTTTAAGGGGTCCAGAGGGAAATTTTTGCATTTTCTAAAGATGAGAATCAAGATGCTATGTGATGAGAAGAACATATTGAAGATATAATAGATTGGTCGGATCAAGAAAGACTAATGTTCAAGAATTTGGACAGTGATAGTGACACAGAAGCTGGACATACGCGCAGTAGGAGAGTGTTCAGAGAAGTTCATCTTGCAAACCTGTTCAAGCATAATTACGGGCAGGAGGGTTTCTACAGTGGAGAAGAGGCAGATCTGACAGACGAAGAACATTTAGAACCCGCGAGGGCAGAAGAAAGAGAAGTTGAAGAGATTCGCCGAAGAGAACCTGAGACCTCAGAAACTATGCAGATCATCAAAGTAAGTACTATTATCCCTCCTGTTGATTCAGTAGTATTAAGAAACCAGACTAATCCCAACCACCAGAGTACCCAGAGCACTGTCAATAGTAGTCCACCACATACTCAGTCAGGAACCCTAGCGAGATCTATGGAAGATGAGATGAGGCTTCCTATTTTTAGAGGAGATGGATCTGAAGATCTTGACCAACACTGGTTCCTATGTGAAGCTATATGGAATATTAAAAATGTCACCGACGAAGCAGTGAAAAGAACCTAGTTCAGTAAACCTCTCAGAGATCGTGCATTGAGTTGGTACATGAAGCTTGTTCAAGGACTTGCACAACCTAAGCCATTGAATCAGATCAAGAACGCGTTGATTGCAGAATTCAATAAACCTGAGTCGGAGTCACAATGTATTATAGAACTGAAGGAGATCAAGAAGAAGTTGGACCTATTTGGGAATTCGACCAGATATTCAAGACCTTAACAGGTCGATTAACTTTTCAGATCCCAGATGAATAGAACAAAGAATGGTTCATTGTTGTGCTCTTGCCACACATCTGGGTTCCTCTGATGCAACAGAATATTGCTTCATAGTATGAGGTGTTGGAGATCCCCATGAAGCTAGAATCATCCCCTATGGGAGAATCCATCTCAGGTATGAGTCATATCTTGAGTCAGCTAACTAGTTTGTCTCTGCAGGCCGAAGATATGAATAAAGATAAAGGAAAGGATAAAAGAGAAGACATTTGGTGTGTCAAATGAATATCGGAAGACCCTGACAAGGAACATTGTCCCCTATTCAATGAATATTTGGCTTTTGGATCTTTAATCCCTTTGAAGCAAGTCACCTTACCTTGGTGTGAAGTATGCAGAAACAGGCATCGCCCTGGTGAGTGCTACTACATGCAAAATTATGTTCAAACACCTACAAATTTGTACTGCACATTCTATAAGTCTGTAGGACATGATGATAGGGATTGTAGGGCTTACGATCTCATGCATGAAATTTCGAGAGACATATGTAAGATTCAAGGTGAAGTACAGCAAGAAGGAAACATTACATAGTATACCTCTCCTAGGAGAGGAAAATTCAATCCTCGTGGTGGATTCAGAGGAAGAGGACAAGGAGGAGGAATGGGTCGAGGCTAAGGACAAATCATCTGTTATAACTATGCACAACCATGACACCTCGCAAGGGATTGCCAGAACCCTTGTACCACTTGCAGCTACTACATCTCGTTTGACCATGTTATATAATATTGTCATGCGTTGCTAGATAATCTTCAAGAAAGACGAGGACCTCAGAAGAACCCGCAAGTACAACTGATATATGTTGAACCTCATGGAGAAGACCCTAGAGTCGCTATTATAACCAGAGGAGGTGTTGTTATAGGAGATGACAGACTAACCCAAGGAAAGATTACAGAAGACTCAGGAATCAAGAAAGCTATAGAGAAGACCCAAACTTTTGATGCAAAGAAAGAAAGACAGACATTTGAGGAAGAAAGAACAGATTTCAGAGGAGACCAAGGTTCTTCATCAAAGACTAAGACCAGAAGTGAGAGAATCTGGAATGCCTCTGGCATTTTATCAGTCTACTTCGCCGAAAGAAGGAAAAGAGGTAAGCAAGCTCATGGAATTTCTATATACTTGTGTTAAGTTGATTCAAGACGAAAGTGTTGTACAAGAGTTACAAAATCTAATCAGACAATATGAGCTAGGAAGGATAGACCCCTTACTGAATAGGGTTGTACACCAAATTGGTAAGAAGAAAAGGAAAAATAAGGAATTGCATTTGAATGCTCAAATAGGAGAGTATGATATAGACTATGTGGTCCTCGACTTAGGGTTGGAGGTCAATGTCATGACGAAGCAAACTTGGGAACAGATGGGAAAACTGAAGTTGATTTATTCCCCCATTAGTCTTAGAATGGATAATCAACAAGTTGTAAGTCCATTTGGCAGATTGGAACACGTCCCTGTGGACATTAATGGAGTGAGAACATTTGCATATTTTGAGGTAATTGAGATTGTTGATGACAGTTTCCCTTACCCCGCGCTGTTAGGAATTGATTAGGCCTTCAATAAATCTATTGTTATTGATTTAAATAAGAGATGTATGACTTTTGAAAAATATGGCCTTAGGGTCATCGCAACTTTAGATCCAGATGAAAGTCAACGGTACACAGAACCTATCAGAGAAGAAGACCATGCATATGCACTGGAAAATATATATAAGCTAACAACCAAATAACAGGACTACATTAATCCCACAACTGATGGAAACTTAAGTTGGCGAAGTGATAGTGCATGTTCATCAGACTCAGAAGAAGCACTGGAGAACTAGTAGAGTAAGATGTATGAAGTATCTACAAGAAGATATGCTAGATTAACCAGAGAAGTTTGTTGGATCAGCACAACAGTAAGTAACTTACCCACCTTTGATGGTCTGAATCTGTTAGAATCCTTCATGTCAGACTTTGAAGCAAGTGTACCAATACAACAGAGATTATTGGCGATGGATGAGGCCTTGAAAGCCACACCATCAATATGGTGGGGGATGCACAAAAGTAATATCACAAATTGGATACAATGTCGTACTTTGATTACAACGAGGTTCTCAGCACAAGTAGAAGGCTACGAAGTTTGCTACACAGGTCGAAGTTTCCCAAAAGACCATGTGTGAAGCTATGAGGTAGCCTGGAGAAACATTCCTCAAGAGCATTGGGTGCACAAATTCATCAACACGCTAGACACGACACCTATCAACCGGTACCTTCAAGCAGAACTACGGCTCATCACTACAGATTGGCAAGGTATGACTCAAAATTTTGTAACTACCTTCTTATTTGAAAGTCAATATCTATTAGTAGATCAAGCATTATATATTGTGAGACAGAAAGTATTCGAGGAGGCATCTAGCCTTCCTTTAGAACAGGAAGAGGACGAATGGACTGCGCCTCTCCAGAAATTGCAGGGCTGCTACAACATCAATGTCGATGAAGACAATGATCCGAGGAAGGTGAACATCGCAGAAACAAAGGGCCAGAGATATGCGGAAGGACCAGGAGTAGAGTTTCCATTCATTGGAAAGCCAATCAAGATTAAGAAAGTAAATATTGGAACAGAGAAGACACCAAATTTTGCAAACATCGTAGATTATTGGGATGTTTCTACCATTGATCAAATTATAGAGTTACTGCATGAATATCAGGACTTGTTTCAGACCAAGTTCATTGATATGAAGAGAATTAAAGGGCCTCTGGGAGAGATGAGGATCCCTTTGAAGCCAGATGATAGAACAGTCAAAAATATACCTTACAAACGGAACCCTAAATACAAGGAGAAAGTGAAGATTGATCTCGACAGAATGCTAGAAGCAAGGATTATAGAACCTGTCGAAGAGTCAGAGTGGATAAACCCTATGGTGGTACAAGATAAGAAAACAGGAGAAATCAGGATATGCGTAGATATCAGGAAGTTGAATGATGCTTTTTTTCATGA
Organism: Picea engelmannii; assembly: GCA_009831015.1. Taxonomy (NCBI): domain Eukaryota; kingdom Viridiplantae; phylum Streptophyta; class Pinopsida; order Pinales; family Pinaceae; genus Picea; species Picea engelmannii. Next base: position 12,489 of record WSFP011457270.1, on the reverse strand, counting down.
CCCCTTCCCTATACCATTCACTGACGAAGTGTTAGATAATGTGGGAGGCCAGGAAGTATATTCTTTTACAGATGAATTTTCAGGATACCATCAGATCTGGATTGCCAAGGAAGATCGCTACAAGAACACATTTGCAATAGAGTGGGGATCCTACCAATATACAGTGATGCCATTCGAATTGAATAATGCACTAGCCATCTTTTCCAGGGTGGTGGTCGAAGCATTCAAGGAATTTCTACATAAATTTATAGAAGCATACTTTGATGACTAGATTGTGTTTAGTTTGTTGAAAACTCACATTGAATGTCTAAGGCTAATGTTGGATAAATGTAGGCAGTGTCAAATTTACTTGAACCTAAAGAAGTGCATCTTCTTCTCACCATTTGGAGTTATGTTAGGTCATATTGTATGTAATCAAGGATTGTTGGTGGATCCATTCAAGATCGCCATCATAGTTGATCTACCCCCTCCAACTTTTGTTAAACAGTTGTGCATTGTGTTGGGATACACAAGCTATTACATGAAGTTCATCAAGGGATATTCTTAGATTACAACACCCATGGAAAAATTGTTGAAGAAGGATTGTCAGTTTAGTTGGACAGAAGAATGCGAGTAGAGCTTCGACACACTTAAGCAGAAAATGGTTACTGTGCCCATTCTAGTTTTCCCAGATTGGACCAAGGAGTTTCATGTGCATGTTGATGTGTCTTCCATTGTTTTATGAGATGTGTTAGCATAGCCGAGAGAAGGAGATATTGACCACCCATTAGTCTTTGCTAGCAGGAAGCTATCCACTGCTGAGATTAATTACACCACCACTGAGCGAGAAGGGTTAGCCATGGTGTATGCATTGCAGAAATTTCACCACTACTTGTTGGAAGGACACTTTAAGATGTTTACTGACCACTCCGCACTGAAATACCTAGTCAACAAGCCAGTGTTGGGGGGAAGGACATGCATATGGCTTCTTCTATTTCAAGAATATGATTTTGATATCATCGTAAATCCAGGGAGAATGAACAAAGGTCCTTACCACTTGTTGAGGTTCGAACATGGTGAAGAGCCGGCCAGTTTAGAGGATGCACTGTCGGATGCATAGCTATTGGCCATTAGAAAGATCGATGACCACTTTGCAGAGATAGTCCAGTTCCTATCAACAGGAATGGCACCTAGTGAGTATACAATTCCCTAGAAGAAACAGCTAGTAGTGTGCATTGCAAACTTCTCACTTATAATCGGACATCTATACAAGATGGGACCTAATGAGATATTGAGAAGGTGTGTTATGGAGGCAGAGCGACCATTGATCCTCGCAGAAGCTCATGAAGGCATCGCAGGAGGACATTATGCAGGAAAAACAACTACGCAAAAGGTTCTTCAGTTGGCCTTAGGTGGCGTACCTTACACAAAGATGCTAAAGACTATTCCAAGGCCTACGATGTGTGCCAAAGAATTGGGAAACTATCCAGAAGAGATGAAATTCCATTGGCACCACAAATGACCCTACAAGCATTTGAGAAATGGGCCATTTAATTTGTTGGACCTATAAATCCACTAGGAAAGCGTATAGGAGAAAGGTACATAATTACAACAACAAAATACTTGACTAGATGGGCTGAAGCAAGAGCAGTTAAGGACTGTAGTGCAACTACAGTTGCGTGCTTCATATTTGATGACATCATAACTAGGTTTGGATGCCCAAATCTCCTTATGAGTGATCAAGGAACCATTTCATCAATAAGACAGTTGAAGTATTGACTGAAGAATTTGCAGTCCACCATCAGAAGAGCACACCGTACCATCCATAAGAAAATGGGACAGTTGAAGAATTCAACAAGATCTTGGAGACAACGCTCAGGAATATTTTCAGTGTGAACAGGGATGACTGGGACTTAAGAGTACCAGCAGTACTTTGGGCCTATAGAACCACTTGCAACAAGCTAACAATGCAAACCCCCTTCAAGTTGGTATATGGTATTGAAGTTGTTGTTCCAACGGAATATATGGTACCAAGCCTGAGAATTGTTGCCTTTACAGATATGGATGACCCTGGCGTTGTTCAAGAGAGGCTTGCACAGTTGGTTGAGTTGGAAGATGACAGATTCATTGCAGGATTCCATCAGCAGGTTCAGAAGGAAAGAGAGAAGGCCTATCATGACAGGCACATCAAGAAGAAGGCATTCAAACAAGGTGATCTAGTATTGGTATATGACAGTAAGTTCATCAAACATCCTGGGAAGTTCAGAATGCATTGGCTAGGGACATGCGAGATCGTTTATGTTACAGAGGGAGGAGTTGCACAATTGAAGACTTTGAATGGGGAGTGGAAGGAAGGATTAGTGAATGGGAGAAAGCTGAAGTTGTACTATGACAACCAGCTGCCTCGCCGCTCTCAGTGAAAGAAAGAAGAAAAGGTTCTAGGTACCAGATGCAGTTGAAAATGGGTACCAGACATAGAAAATACAGTCTGCACAAGGGATGGAGAGGAGGCAAAGAGCAGAACGCAGAGGCTGCATTACATAGCCTGGAGTCAAAGTAAAACCAAAAGCTCTGATTTGAAGTGCCTCGGGATGAGTCGTAGGTGAGTGTGGGGGCTTGTTGTCCCTTGGATATGGAAGCAAGCGAAGATCAAGGGAGAATGTGAACTGTGCGGAAGACACAGTGATTGTTATTGGGTCAAAGTGAACAAAAGAGAAGAAAAGATGGAGCAAATTCCGAGAAAGCAAGTCGGTGGATGAGGAGATTGAGAATAACAGATAAGCAATAAAGAAGGATCGAGGACAAGTCAACAAGTGGAAAAAGCCACCGTTGGATGCTTTGGAGCACCGCGCGAGAAGAAAGGAAAGACACTTTGGCAAAGCCCTAAAATATGGGTCAAGTTGACCTAGGGTTTTAGACACCTAGGGTTTTGGTATCTAGGGTTTTGGACACCTAGGCTTAGACCTAAGGATGTCAGTGAGTGATTGTAATGTATAAATAGAGGTCAAGAGGACCTAGGTCGAGTTGTCGTTGGTTGGTATCAAGATAGGTTTTCATTGTTGTTAGTGATTGATTTGAATGTTGTGAGTAAGCATTGTATGGAGAGAGAAAGATACTGAGTGTGAGAGCCTTTTGGTATTGTAAGATCTTCATGTGGGTGCAAAGATCAACCCTGCAACTGGGTGCGCAGGGAGAGGAGAGAAGAGATATGCTAGCTTAGAGCGCATATAAGGAATGTATGCTTTACTCAAATATAATACAACAAAGTTTTGTGGACGTAGCCCTAGAGAGAGGGTGAACCAAGTATATTTTGTGTTGTGTGTGATTGATCTTTTGTCTCTGTCATTGATATACTGTGATTGCATTATTGTTTTAAATATGATATGTAGATGTGAAGAATAGATCTAAGTTGATAAGTGATATGTGAATGTTGTGTTGTTCTTGTGTTAGATCCAATTGATATTCCCTTTGGTTGTAGACATTTATGTCTTGCAACCCCCTCATAACTGCTTCGAGTGAGACTGCATCTGCTTCGCAAGTGTTGCCGAAAGGGCCAGTAGTTAGGGATTGTTGGTGCACTCTTGGAGATGAACCCTGGGTCAGCCCCTATGTCAGCACTGCACATATTGTAATCAGACATTCATCTTAATAGAAAGAAAGAATTTTTTCCTGCATATGAACTTTCTGTGTGGTTATGTGTATCTGATGAATGTTATATGTGTGTGTGTGTATGTATACTATAGATGTGTGATAGGTTTCATTTACAGTAGGAAGATAGATTCCTCTATCTTTGCTGAGTTGAAATATCATTATGGGTTCTTTAGGATATGCAAGGAGTGCACAACGGAATATTGGAAGTTTTGTAGCCAACGCAAGGAGTGTGCATCGGAACTCTGTGGATTTAGAGAAAAACGTTCTAGGAGGGCACACCAGAGAGACAACAACTCAGGGGAAACCTCAAGGTTATTGAATACCTTAGAGGAGAAACTGTGCAATGGGAGCACAGAGAGACAGAATCACTAAGAACTTTGTAGAGATATGTCAGGTGAGCAATGAGCAGGTGCAAGTGTGCATGAAGAGAATTCTTTATCGATTTCAAAGAGAAGAGTATTAGAGGAAGATACTCACAGAGTTTTTGAATACTCTGGAGGAAGACCTATGCAAAAGAGTGCACCAGGCCAACACTTAGACCGAGTGTTGAAAGAAGTCGTTGGAGGAATTCATCGAGCGCAAGGAGTGCACCATAAGTAAAGTAGTTTTCCTTTACAATCTCAAGGAGGACGAGCGTCAAGTTTCCAAGAGAGCACCAGGGAAATCTTCTAAGGAAGTGGAAGGGTCGAGATTCTTTGGAGTTCTTAGTCATTTCAAAAGCTCAGAAGAGATAGAGCAAAGAGTGAATAGAGAAGTAATTATTCCAAGTCCCAAAGATCAAGAGAGATTATGTCCCAAGAAGCAAAGGAATCCCAAGATAGCAGGATCGCAGGAGGAGGTTCAAGGGCCAAAACCTTTGGACACTTAGAAATTTTCCCAATTTCGGGAGAAAGTGCAAGCTCATGAGGAGTAACTGCAGTCATTGAATCGAGTTGCAGGGAGAGATATGGAACCCTAGATCCACGTCTAGACCGAAGGAGAACCCACAGGGGAAGAACATATCCCAGCCGTTGGATCTAGGTGCAGAGGATCGACAGTCGTCCGATCGAAAGTTAAGTGCCTGGGCCTTAAATCTTTTGGAAGTGTGCAGAAGAACGAACTTGCGAAGTCCCAAAGTGATTAAGGATTGTCGCCCATCCAAAGGGATGCGAGGTGAGAATTCATTGTATTCAAGTGAAGGAACTCTGGGAAGAATGAGTGTGTAGGAGTTTGAAACTCCCAAAGCCCCAAGAGCCAAAATGAATCTGGACCATTAGATCCAGAGAGACGCGTGGTGGAAATCTATGAATTTAGGCTGAAAGCACTCTGGGAGAAACAAGTGTGTAGGAGTTTGAAACTCTCGAAGCCTGAAGAGCCGAAGAGGATAGTGGTCATCGGATCTAGGGTGAGACACGCGTCAAGAGATCATGTATTTCGGTTGGAATCCTTTCAGGAGGAGGTGAATTCCGAGAGTCGAAACTCTCAAATCTTGAAGTGTCGAAGTCACGCATAGTCATTGATCGTGAAGGAGGTATGTGTCAACATATCGTGAACTCTAGGTGAAATAAATCTGGGAGGACCAAGTGCGTAGGGGTTTGAAACTCCTGAATCTTGAATAGTTGAAGTAGTTGGGAGTTGTCGATCTGCAGAAGGACACGCGTCATTAGATCGTGGACTCCGAATAAATCGCTCCGGGAGAAACAGAGCATGGAGAAGTTGAGACTTTCGAAGGCTGAAGTCCCAAAGAGGACCCGGGCCATTGATTTGAGGAGGACACGTGGCAAGATATATGCCATTTCGAAGAAATCCACTCCTGAAGAAGAAGGAGTGCATTGAACAAAAACTCCTGAAGGTCAGAGAGTTGGATTTCATTTGGGTTGTTCGTTCGTTGAGGACAGGCATCGACAGATCTTCCACTTCGGGAAGGAGCAGGTGCAGGAGTTTGAAACTCCCGAAGCCCGAAGGGCCGAAGAGAACCACATTCGTTGATCTATGAGGAACACGTGTCCACAACTCATCGTCTTCAGGTAAAATAACTCTGGGAGAAGATGAAGAGTTGAGAATTGAAACTCCTGAAGCCCGAAAGGAGAAATCGATCATAGTCGTCGATTTGAGAGGAGGACACGCACCGATATATTGGGAGATTGGGGAGCGCATGTGGAAGGAGGACAGGGGTCACTAACTGGCAGTTGACCAAGGCAGAAAGAGGACTGATTGTAGTCATTGATCAAGAGGCATCTCTGAGATTCAGATATCAACGGTCACACTTAATTGTGGGGCCAGGAAGTGCTCGAACTTTAAAATTCTGAGAGTGGGTCACAATTGAAACCACAATATTGATAAACGGATGTGTGGCAATGGCTAGTGAATTGCGAGGAGAAAAGTGAGTTGATCCCAAACCACTCTTGGGTGCGCCCACAATCATGTGTTTATGCAAGGACATAGCTCGAGGTCACATGCAGGAAGGGGCTAACCGTACAGGAGCTTGCACCTGAAACCTGTGACTTCAGCAATGTAAAGAAAGAGGTCGCGGGTGCCATAAAACCTACACTAGAGGACAAAAAGGGTCTATGTTAATTCGTAAGTGAGGCCATTAAGGTCTCAGATAGCCAATTCGGCTTGGAATTGAAGATCCTTGACCGGGAGGTCGCGCAGCCCTTAGGAGAGAAGGGGGTCTGCATCAAGTGGTATCAGAGTTAATTTTTTCTTGTAGATAGTAGGAAAAAGAGGAAAGGAGATAAAGGAGATAGTCTGATACCATCAAGAGGTATCAGAGTTGATTTCGTCTGTGGATTTCAGGCGAAGGAGATAGAGAAGACAGTCTAACTACATCAAGTAGTATCAAGATCTGAATTATGTCTACAGATTGTAGGCAAAGGTGAGAAGGTGAATAGAGATAATATGATAAAATCAAATGGTATCAGAAGTTGAAGTTGACCTGTAGACAGTAGGTGAAGAGAGACAAAGTATTGATGCTATGTAAATATTTTTGCAAGGTGTGCAACAAATGGTAGATAGCCAGGGGGCTAAAGATAGAAAATATGGCTACTAAAGGCCATAAGTGTTTTCGAGGAGCAAACCACAAGGAGAAAAGTAAAGAAAAAATTGACAAGGAGCTCATTGATATAAGAGAAAGAATGGAATAGTTGACATTGAATATGTAGCAGGAGACAAAGGTACATTGGGCATATGAATGGCCTTTAAAGAGGAAAGTGAAGTGGTATGTCTAGAAGTTGTTGGCCAAAAAGCAACAACAAGAGTTGAGGAGGTGGCTGAGGGAAGTTGAAACCATCAGTGACATAGAGGAGAAAGTGATTCACATCTATGAACCAGAGATTGGGAGGAACCTCAGTGATAAGGAGGAGGTGAGATCAGTTAAAGGTCTCATAAATTGCCAGGAGGGCAGAGATGAATTTCTATATTCCCATGGGGGCAATGAGATGAGATCAATTGAGGATCCCATAGACTTCTATGAGGGAAGAAGAGAAATCCCAGATTTCCATATGGGAAAGGGAGAAGAGAGGAGACTATCTGAAAGTCTCATGAACTCAGCTGAGAGTTCATATCAACAAGGAGAGTTGGTGGGGGAGGATAAAAAATGCATTCTGATCATTGGGGGAATTCAAATATTCATGCCAAATAATCCAGCAGAGGCTAGTACAAGTGTTTCACATGAGGATATGGTACAATGAGAATCCAAGAAAGAGGCCATGGGGACAAATTATTTTAAAGCTAATTGTGTCTGTGATATAAGTGCAATAGAGGAAATATGGCCAGCAGAGACTGTCAAAGAGGGGAAGAAGGAACATACATTAATGTCTGCCCCAGCAGAAAAAGAGGAAAATTCAGATGAATTGCTCACTCAATGGGAGCAAGAGCTGAAGATGTTGGAGGATTGGTTGGACAATCCAAAACCAGAAGATGGCTTCCATAAGACAGTCATGCAAATTGCAGGAGAAGAGCATTCAGAAGAATTGCTCAAAAATTTCAGCCTGGGAGTTGAACAGGAGATGATTGCAGCACTAGAGCCTGCAACAGAAGAGGAAGCAGACATCACAGATTTTGTTTTTTTGTATGAAGAGTTGGAAGCCCTAGACAAAAGGGTAAATATGCAGAGTAGGCATATCCAACAGGTCAAATTGGAAACAGGTGGAGGATCATACCAGCCTGGGGAGCAACTGGAGGAAGTTGGATTGAACCAACACAAGAGGAGATGAAAGAAGTCAATCTGTCAGAGGCAGAAGCTGAGAAGAAACTCGATGGAGAGACTACAGAACTGGAGTCTACAACAGGGTGGCCAACTAGTGCCACAGGAGATGAAGATAACATGAAAGTTCATATTGATTAGACTGGTAAAAATGAGAAAGAGCACACATTTCAATGTGCCCAAGAGATGGATAAAGAAGATCATTCGGTGGAACTGCTCAAAAATTTCAGCCAAGGAGATGAGCAAGAGATAACTGTAGAATGTGAACCTACAACAGAGGAGGAAGCAACAGATAGCATGGATCTTGTTGATCTGTGTGAAGAGTTGGAGGCCCTGGAGAGAAGGGTAAAAATGCAAAATCATATTATCCAACAAGTCAAGTTGGAAATTGATGGAGAGAAGAGGCAACATAGCATATTGTAGGGGGGAAACCAGCCAGTGGACCACCTGGACAAATAAATAGAGGAGATAAAGATATTTATGATGGAAGCAGTGCAAGTAGTCCTCAGAGAAGTATGGGATAGAAGAAAACATGCAGGAGCAACAGGGCAAAAAAATAAACAAGGAAGAGGAGCAAGTGGACAAATCCAATTTTAGGATTGGGACCCTGGAGGATCTCAACAACAGAGCAGAGGGAACCATGAGCAAGAGCTCATGATTTTCCCAGTAGTGGAGTATGATGTAGGAGAATTTTCAGCAAAGCCCACGTGGAGGGACAACTCAGCGCCATAGAGTGCCTTTTTAAAATTAATTGGAATCTAAAAGCTAGCGTTTTTATGTAGATTTGTTTTGAATGGATGATTGAAGAAGAGCGAAATGTTCGGAAACTGAATGATCGCGAGAGGTCTGGGAGTTTCACTATCAACCTTTAATGTAACAGAGCTTGAGTAGTTGTTAGTTGTTACTTCGATAGGAGAGGTAATCAGAGGGAACCCTAGGAACCTTCTTGTATATGTAGATGCATAGCATGACCAAATAAGGTCGTTGGAGGAGTATTGTTATTGAATAGGAGGTAGAATAGTTTGTTTTAAGAGAGTTGAGACTCTGTTATAGTCCATCCTGCACTTATTGTAATCGGAGAAAGCATTTTTCCTACATATGAACTTTCTGTGTGGTTATGTGTATCTAATGAATGTTATTTGTGTGTGTGTGTGTATTGTATATGTGTGATAGGTTTCATTTACAGTAGGAATATAGATTCTTCTATCTTTGTTGAGTTGAAATATCATTCTGGGTTCTTTAGGTTATACAAGGAGTGCACAATAGAACATTGGAAGTTTTGTATCCAGCACAAGGAGTGCACATCGAAACTCTGTGGAGTTAAAGAAAAACATCCCAGGAGGGCACACCAAAGCGACAACAACTCACGGGAAACCTCAAGGTTACTAAATACCTTAGAGGAGAAACTGTGCAGTGGGAGCACAGAGAGACAGAATCACTGAGAACTTTGTAGATCTCTTCCAGGCGAGCATTGAGCAGGTGCAAGTGTGCACAAAGAGAACTCTTTGTCAATTTCAAAGAGAAGAGTATCAAAGGAAGATACTCACAGAGTTGTTGAATACTCTGGAGGAAGACCGGTGCAAAAGAGTGCACCATGCCAACACTTAGACATAGTGTTGAAAGAAGTCATTGGATGACTTCATCAAGAAAAATGAGTGCGCCATAATTAAAGAAGTTTTCCTTTACAAGCTCAAGGAGGATGAGCGTCGGGTTGTTAGGAGAGCACCAAGGAAATATTCTAAGGAAGTGGAAGGGACAATATCCTTTGGAGTTCTTAGTCAGCTCAAAAGATCAGAAGAGAAAGAGCAAAGAGTGCATAGAGAAGGACTTATTCCAAGTCCCAAAGCTCAAGAGAGATTACGTCCCAAGAAGCGAAGCCGTCCCAACATAGCGGGATCACAGGAGGAGGTTCAAGGGCCAAAACCTTTGGACACTTAGAAATTTTCCCAATTTCGGGAGAAAATGCAAGCTCAGGAGGAGTAACCACATTTGTTGAATCGAGTTGCAGGGAGATATATGGACCACTATATCCACGTCTATACCGAAGGTGAACGTAGAGGGGAAGAACAGATCCCAGGAGTTGGATCTGGGTGCAAAGGATCGACAGTCGTCCGATCCAGAGGTAAGTGCATGGGCCTTTAATCTTTTGGAAGTGTGCAGAAGAACGGACTTGCGAAGTCCTGAAGTCCCGAAGTGATTAGGGATCATCCACCATCCAGAGGGACGCGTGGAGAAAATCTTTTTTATTTGGGTGAAGGAACTACGGGAAGAACGAGTGCGTAGGATTTTGAAACTCCTGAAGCCCGAAGAGCCGAAGTGAATCTGGACCGTCATATCTAGAGAGAAGCATGGTGGAAATCTATGAATTTCGGGTGACAACACTCCAAGAGAAATGAGTGCGTAGGAGTTTGAAACTCTCGAAGCCCAAAGAGTCGAAGAGGATAGTGGTTGTCGGATCCAGGGGGATACATGCATCAAGATATCATGTATTTCAGGTGGAATCATTTTAGGAGGAGGCGAATGCCAAGAGTCGAAACTCCCAAATCCTGAAGTGTCGAAGTCACGCATAGTCATTGATTGTGAAGGAGGTACGTGTCAATAGATCGTGGACTCCGGGTGAAAGAACTCCGAGAGGAACAAGTGCATAGGGGTTTGAAACTCTCAAAGCTCGAATAGCCGAAGTAGTTGGGAGCCATCGATCTGCGGGAGGACATGCATCATTAGATCATGGACTCTGAATAAATCGCTCTAGGAGAAACAGAGCGTGGAGAAGTTGAGACTTCCAAAGGCCAAAGTCCCGAAGAGGACATGAGCCGTTGATTTGAGGAGGACATGTGGCAAAAGATCTTCCATTTCGAAGAAATCCAATATGGAAGAAGGAGGGCATTGAAAAAGAACTCCTGAAGGCCAAAGAGTCAGAGTTCATTTGGGTTGTTTGTTCGTTGAGGACATGCGTCAGCAGATCTTCCACTTCAGAAGATAACCACTTCGGGAAGGAGCCGGTGCAGGAGTTTGAAACTCCTGAAGCCCGAAGGGCCAAAGAGAACCACAGTTGTTGATCTGTGAGGAACATGCGTCGACAGATCATCGTCTTCGAGTAAAAGCACTCTGGGAGAAGGCGAATAGTTGAGAATTGAAACTCCCGAAACCTGAAAGGAGAAATCGATCATAGTCGTTGATTTGAGAGGATGACAGGCACCGATAGATTGGGAGATCAGGGAGTGTGTGTGGAAGGATGATAGAGGTTGTTGACTGGAAGTTGACCAAGGAAAAAAGAGGACTGATTGTAGCCATTGATCAAGAGGCATCATTGAGATTCAGAGATCAACAGTCACGCTTAATTGCGGGGCCAGGAAGTGCTCAGACTTTAAAATTCTAAGAGAGGGTCGCAATTGAAACCACAGTATTTCTAAATGGATGCATGGCAAGGGCTAGTGAATTGCAGGGAGAAAAGCGGGTTGATCCCAAACCACTCTTGGGCGCGCCCGCAATCGCGCGTTTACGAGGACATAGCTCGAGGTCACATGCGGGAAGGGGCTAATAGGAGAGGATCTTACGCCTGAAACCTGTGAGTTCAACAACCTAAATAAAGAGGTCATGGGTGCCATAGAACCTACACCAGAGGACAAAAAGAGCACGTGTTAATTCGAAAGTGAGGCCATTAAGGTCTCAGAGAGCCAATTCGGCTTGGAATTGAAGATCCTTGACCGGGAGGTCGTGCAACCCTTAGGAGAGAAGGGGGTCTGCATCAAGGGGTCACCGGGCTTGACGATGGGGGGTGGAAGAGGTTGGTATCCAGAGTGAGACGCTCACCCAAGGGTGGCACCTCATCTTTTACTTCACTCAGGCTGTGAAGCAAAGATGGAGGTGGAGACGAGGGAAAAGGAGCAGTGGAGGAGGTCGTCTCCAATTTGACCCTGTTGGCTCCATGAAACTGGAAGGGAGCCGACTGAGTGCTCTAGGAGGAGTGACGAGGACTAGTGAAGTGGGCGATAAGAACTCTTTGAGAGGGGGTGAGCCTGTTATCCCGAGAGAGGGTGGTGTTGTTGCGAACACCCCTCGTGGGATTTTCGCGCTCCCGGGGCATGGTGGGGGAGATGGAGAGGTGGAGGAAGGAGTGAGTGAAGGATGGAGGAAGATGCAGGGAGCAATGAAGGCAAACATAGGAGTTGAAGTGGATGGTGGAGCGGAGGGAGGCGAAAAGGATGTCACTGGTTCGCGAGGAGAGGTTATAGAGAACAATGATGCAGGAATGGTCATGAGAGCCGAGGAGCGTTGCAAAGAGAGTGCACCAAGGAGGGAATGGAATGAAATGAGCCCGGATGGCTCTCTTTACCCCACAAAAACCTAAAAGGACCCCTGCATTCACCATTGAAGTCGTAAAATACCTCTACGTCCTCCTCATACACCCTGCCTAGCTGGTTCGCTCGCCCAATTTCCCAGCCAGGCGCACTGACATAAATCCTCTCATGGTGTGATCCATGAAAGAGTTAATGTACAGGGGTTGACTGCCAAGATTAATAACTCCCCCGACTGCCCAGTGCCAGCTGTCCTCCGCCTTTCTCCAGGTGATACCCCATCCAGGTGAACTTTAAATTAAAATTATTAAATTATTAAAATAATTTATTTTTATTTTATTTTATGATATTTAAAAAAACCTTATCATACTTTTT
>ML873732.1:3713-16384 GCA_009831015.1 Picea engelmannii | reverse complement strand
AATTCTCATGGAAAAGGTTAAGCAAACAAGGTTAAGCAAGATTCATTGAAATTGGTGAAAGATTGTGTGAAGGACTGATGCTACAACAACTAAGAACTCCAACAAGTTTATCAAGAGTGGTTGATCTTCTTCATGCAAGTGAGAAAGTGTGTGTGTCGGAGACAAGGGCCATCGAAAGAAAGTTTGCGACATCAAGGCTTAGGTTGTAATTTTACTTTCCATCAATATGATACAGTAATATGTCCCTTTCCCATAAAGCTAATTCCACTTTATTGTATAACTCCTTGATCATATACATAGATTCACTGTTGAATAAATTGTGCTTTCTTCACTTTGGTTGGTTTGTATTGTTTTGGTCTTGACTGTACGAGAGCACTGAAGAGAAGCAGGAGCAACAAAAACCAAAGGAAGTGATAATAAGGTATGTTCTTTGTTCTTGCCTCCTATTTAATTCAATGGTTAGAATCTAGGGAAAGAGTCATGTTCTGTTTTTCTTTGTTCTAGATCCAAGTGGATCTAGGGAGATCGGTTTGTGTCCGCACTTACAGATTTATCCAATAACACCAGGAGGATCAAGATATTGACTACTATAGTTTTGTGTAACACAAAATAAAATATTGATGGGGGTGGTGAGCATAATCTTTAAGGATTGAAATAATAGAATTGGATAGAACCCTAAGAAGGGGAGTCTTTTCCAAATCATTGTCAATGGAGAGTTATATGAGGATCCTCTATATGACATTTATTACCATGATTATGAATAAAAACATCATAATTTGATATTTTTCTTCGATATGACTTTTAACATTGTGTTATGGGTATGGGAGGTCATATTAAACACATCTAATGCATATCGTGGGGCTTCACAAACCATAATAATTGTTGTGATAGTGGGTTCCTTTCCTAATATTTCCATTGAAGGTTTAGTTATAAGTTTTGCACTATATTCATGGTGGTTTTTGTTTGATGCAGACCCCCTACCTCTGCCTTGGCAGGGTCCGCTGACCTCCCGGTCTCTGAATCGTTCTTCCTTTGATGAGCTGAAGCAACTCTTTGGTTCCCTGCTGGAACCCTTTGAATGATTCCACAAGTCCCTTCTTCTTTGGTGACCTTGGGCTATCACCCAAGGCTTAAACAACACACCTTTCATGTTTCAGGATTTCTATGCATGAGCTCTCCATGACTCTCATGTTTTCGACGATGTGGAAGGATTGACTCCTTGTCCCTCCAACTTCTGGTTGCCAAAATTCCAATGGATCCTAACCCATGTTAGCTCCTCCCTTGAGTCCCCTCCATAAGACTCTGTCCCGTGACCATGTGCTAATCCCTGAGCGCTTCATGGTTTCGCGATTCTGGAAATCGCAATGCAGTCTCCATCCTTCTCTCTTTGGAATTCCTGAAATCCGATTGGGAGCCTAGATCGTGCTAGCCCTCGATCTTATGTGCTCAATGTGACCTTCCATAAAGGATTGGGTCCCAACTCCTTCTTCTTTCGGGATTTCACGATTCACGAAAATCCATGAAAGGCTTTTCTCCTTCACTTTCGAATCCCCAACTCCCGAAAGTTGATGCCACCCGGATCTATGGTCCAAGTCTCCCATGAACCAATGATACAGATCTCTTGTTGGCGTTTTCTTCTTGAGAGTTTGGGAAAATCCTCTCCTTTGATTCCCCGGTTGCCGAAAGTCCAACATCGTATCTACTACGAGATCGAAGGATCTGAGACTTCCTCAATCTAATGGTCCTGGTTCTTTCGGGGTTTCATGAACCAGAAGTTCATGACTCTTAACCCCAAGTCATAACGCTCTACAAGTCTCGAATGTCAAAATGACGCTTTCAGTCATGAGATCAACATCCCTCGTTGATCCATATCTGACAACCACTATTCCTTCTGGCTCACAAATGTTGAAATACCTTCATCCTTATCCTCCTCGCAACTCTGTTTGATCCGACGGTCCTTGGTAAATCGACACTTCCTCCCGAAGCATTGCTGTCGTCCGTTCAGACCCTTTCAAAACCTCCGGTGGCCAAATCTTTGGGGCTTGGATCTTTGCCACCTGTCCTCCAATGATGGACAACCTTGATTTTTTTGGGAAATATCCTTTCGCGATTTTGGGGAATTCCTCCCCTCTGATTTCCAAGTGCCCAAATCTCCGATGGGTTCCGGATCTTCACCATGTGTCCTCCATAATGGATGGTCTCGATGGTGTCGGGACTGTGACGGGTCCACTCTCCTACTTATACGAGGTTTAAACCTCGTAAACCTTCTCCTGGATTTGATGGCTATAGGTCCTCTACGTTAGATCTGATGGTTCAGATCCAACCTTCTGCACACTCTCCTCTTGTTGTTTGGATGCTAGATTTGACGGTCCATATTTTCATCCCCTCCAATTGATCCAATGGTGTGGATCAAATCACGGCTTTCCATTTCTTGATTTCTGGGGGATCTTCTCTCTCGTTTCTCCGGTGACCAAAACCTCGCAATGGTGACCATCCAAAATCAACGACTCACAAATCCTCTTGACCAAAGGTCAGAATCTCGTCACAATTTCACCTCCTTGGGAGTCGAAAGATTCTCCCTCTTCTGTTTCCCAGTCCAAAAAATGTCGAAAACTTAAAAAGCGCGCACCTTACCTCGAGATCAATGGATGTTGATCCACACTCCCAGATCTAACAACTCAGATCTGATTACCTTCTATGTGTGCTCCTCCTATCCAATGGTCCAGATATTGTCTTCCTAGCTGATCTAACAACATTTGTTTCTCCCTCCTGAGCTTTACGCTTCTCCTTTTCTTGGGAAATTTCAGCGCTTGAAGGTCTCGGCCTTCGATATTTCTCTTCGACCTTTCCAAAGGTTCTATCTCTTCTGAGCTTCGTCCTCTCGGAGATTTACTCCTGCGCACACCTTGCATTTGAGAATCTTGAATAACTCAGATTCGAGAAGTTTTCTTGAAAAGAAAACTCCTTACGCCACCTGGCATTCTCCCTTGTTGTTCCTTCAAAACTTGGCCACTTCTGGTCTCTGTGCACTCCTTTCACACATTCGATCTCCTACTCGAGTTTCAATAGCTCAGACCTAAAAATATATCTATCTCTTCCACCCTTTCGAAGAGATGAAAGTTCCCTCCTGGCAAATTTTTGCTCAAGCACACCTTGCTGAGCCGATAGAGTGTTCAACAACTGTGTTCCTCCCGAACTCGATAAAGAGTTCTTACTGTGCACTTCCTTGCACTTCTACAGATGAAGATTCAATTATATCCCTCTTGAGCTTTCCTGAGGTTGTCCCAACTCTGTCAACGCACACCTTGCAGACTATGTGCACTCCCTGCACTCGGAAACTCCAAGATGGGAAGAAATATAAAATTATGCAATGGTTCACTAGTTATGCATTTAAAACATGAAATGCATAAAAACATATAAACACCGAACACACAATATGCAAAAAAATATGCTTTTCTATTAATCTCTGTGTATCTATACAATGCTTACAAAGACTGAACTGCAACAAGTCTCAGTTCTATCAATTTCTTTCATAAATTTTAAGACCTCTTAAGGCCTCTCGACCCAGACCTCTCTAACCAAGATCTCCTCTTCATATAACTCTTTTCTTTTCTATCCATTCTTTTTTTACAAAAGAGGGCTCTCCACGAGCTTATCCTCATCCATTGCCTTAGTTCCATCACTATCTTAGAGCGACACCTAATCCTATGGCTACATTACATAAATGGTTGTCGCAGACCTGACTAATATGGACTTAGTTGCAAGTAACTATTAAAGGAAACCTCAACCACTACCTATACAAAGGTGTGGCTCGACATTAAAACCTTACAACGCAAATCCCCAAATGGGGTTTGATTTCATAATTTTGAAAAATGAGAGGGTTGTGCCTCTCTCCTCCATGAATGCACGTTGGATGTGCTAGCACTTTGCTGAGTTGGAATGATGCTCCTGAATCATACTCCTTAGCTGGAAAAATCATGAGCTCCTCTTCTCCAGTGCTGAAATCCACCCAGATCCCAAACTTTCCCTTGGAGCTGTCCTCTTGCTCTTGTCCAGCTATGCTGCTGCTTCTTCTTTCCTGCTACTCTTGCAGGTTCTCCTCTGTTCAACTTCTCTTCGCTAGCAGCTTCCTGTGCTGACTTCAACATAAACTTTTTGATTTCATCATTCACCTTGTCCAACTTCTCCAATGGTTGGCTCTGCTTATGCATTCCTCTCTGCTGCAATTCCTTCATATCAGTGGGTAGATCAACTCGATCCCCCTTACGATTTTCTCCATTACTTGTGGCCTTAACTTACCACCCTGCTTCAAAATTCAGTTATGCAGTCTTATCACTGAGCTACTGCTCAACTTCTTCCTGTGATAGCTTGACTGTCATCTCTCCTTGTGTTGTCTCAAGTCCAACTTCTTCCAACTGCTCTTGGGGTTGGTATGCTCCTCCATCTGTCTCCAACTTGATCTGTTGGATGTGCAGGCTTTGCACTATCACCCTCTTCTCCAGCGCTTCCAATTCTTCACACAGATCAACAAAGTCCATGTTGTCTACTTCCTCTTCTGCTGCAGGCTCCAGTGCTGCAGTCATCTCTGTTTCAGCTTCCTGGCTGAAAATTTTGAGCCTTTATTCTGAATGCTCTTTTCCTTCTACTGGGGTAGACATTAGTGTTTGCTCCATTTATTACTCCATGACAATCTCTGTTGGATTTCTGTCTTCTGTTGCTGCCTCTGCAATGCATCCTTTGGGCTCAACCGGGATGCTTGGTAGGAATACTTCAATTCCCCCAATGATCAGAATGCATTTCTGACCCTCTCTTGTCAGCACTCCTTGCTGATCCGAACTCTCCTCTGAGTTCCCGAGACTTTCGCATGGCCTCATCTTTTCCCCCTTGCCCACTTGGCATCCTAGGAATTTTTTGCTACCCACCTCACAGTCTATGAGACTGACTGATCCCATCTCATTTCCCACCTGGCAATCTAAAATTTCCTCACTACCCCCCTAGCAGTATGTGAGACCTTCTACTAATCTCTTTCCATTGCCCACCTGGCAATTCAAAAGTTCACTTCTGCTCACCTGGCAGTTTATGAGATCCTCTACTAATCTCATACCATTGCCCTCCTGGCAATATGAATTTCCATTGTTGTCCTCCTGACAGTCTATGATATTCTCCAATGATCTCATTTCATTTCCCACTTGGCAATTCGAAAATTCATCTCTGCCTTCCTGACAGTTTATGAGACCTGAAACTAATCTCCCTTCCTCATCACTGAGGTTTTCTCCAATTTTTGGCTCACAGATGCAAACCAGCTATGTGTCACTGAGGTTTTCAGCATACCTCAGCCACTTCCTCAGCTCTTGTTGTTGTTTTATGGCCAACAACTTTTGAACAGACCATCTGGCTTTCCTGTTCAGAGGCCATTCGTACCTCCAGTGTAATTTCGCCTCCTATTGTGTCTTCAATGTCAGATGTTCCATTCTCACTCTTATATCAGCGAGTTCCTCCCCAATTTATGATTTGGTTTTATGCTGGTGGTCTCCTCTTAGACCATGTCCATGACCTTCAGTAGCCATTTCCACCTTCTACCTACCTTCCTGGAAAGTCTGCTGTTTACTCTGCAACCGAGAGAATTTTTAGCATTTCCTATAGTCTACCTAGCTGTCTATTGACTGCTTCACATCTGCAAACAATCACTACAAAGAGCATCAATACTCTGTCCTTCTTCACCAGTTGTCTATAGATGAACTTATGATACCACTTGATGTTACCAGAATTTCCTTTTTCATTTTTGCCTGAAATCTATAGGCAAAGATCAACTCTGATACCACTTGGTGGTGTGTATCAGAGTATATTATTTCTGACTTCGCCTCCCTCTGCTTGAAGCCTATAGACAGAAAGTGGCTTTGATACCACTTGATGCAGACCCCCTACCTCTACCTTGGCAGGGTCCACTGACCTCCCGGTCTCTGGATCATTTTTCCTTTGATGAGCTGAAGAAACTCTTTGGTTCCCTACTGGAACCCTTTGAACGAATCCACAGGTCCCTTCTCCTTTGGTGACCTCGAGCTATGAACCAAGGCTTAAACAACAAACCTTTCATGTTTCAAGATTTCTATGCGTGAGCTCTCCCCAACTCTCATGTTTTTGGCGATGTTTAAGGATTGACTCCTTGTCCCTCTAACTTCCAGTTGCCGAAATTCTGATGGAGCCTAACCCATGTTAGCTCCTCCCTTGAGTCCCCTCCATAAGAATCTGTCTCATGACCATGTGCTAATCCCTGAGCACTTCGTGGTTTCTTGAATCTGGAAATCGTGATGCAGTCTCCAGCCTTCTCTCTTTGGAATTCCCGAAATCCAATTGGGAGCCTAGATCGTGCTAGCCCTCGATCTTATTCGCTCAATGTGACCTTCATTAAACAATTGGGTCCCAACTCCTTCTTCTTTCGGGATTTCACGATTCACGAAAATCCACGAAAGGATTTTTTCCTTCCATTTCGAATCCCCAACTCCCAAAAGCCGATGCCACCCAGATTTGCGGTCCAATTCTTCCAAGAACCAACGGTTCAGATCTCTTGTCGACGTTTTCTTCTCGAGAGTTTGGGAAAATCATCTACTTTGATTCCTCGATTGCCGAAAGTCTGAAATCATATCTACTACGAGATCGACAACTCTAAGCCTTCCTCGATCTAACAGTCCTGGTTCTTTAGGGGTTTCACGAACCAGAAGTTCACATCTCTTGACCCCAAGTCACAATGCTCTCCAAGTCCCAAATGCTGAAATGGCGCTTTCAGTCATGAGATCAACAACCCTCGTTGATCCAGATCCGACGATCACTATTCCTCCTGGCTCACAAATGTTGAAAAACCTTCAGCCTTATCCTCCTCGCAACTCTGTCTGATCCGATGGTCCTCGGTAAATCGACACTTCCTCCCGAAGCATTTCCGTCATCCATTCAGGCCCTTGCAAAACCTCCGGTGGACAAATATTTGGCCGCTTGGATCTCTGCCACCTATCCTCCAATGATGGACAACCCTGATTCTTTTGGGAAATATCCTTTCACGATTTTGGGGAATTCCTCCCCTCTGATTTCTCGGTGCCCAAATCTTTGATGGGTTCCGGATCTTCGCCACGTGTCCTCCACAATGGACGGTCCCGATGGTGTTGGGACTGTGACAGGTCCACTCTCCTACTTATATGAGGGTTAAACCTCTTACACCTTCTCCCGGATCCAATGGTTATCATTCCTTTGCACTAGATTTGATGGTTCAGATCCAACCTTCCGCGCACTCTCCTCCTTTTGTCTAGACGCGAGATCTAGTGGTCTAGATTTTCATCCCTTCCAACTGATCCAATGGTGTGGATTAAATCACGGCTTTCCCTTTCACAATTTCTGGGACATCTTCCCTCATGTTTCTCCGGTGACAAAAACCTTGAAATGGTGACCGTCCCTAATCGATGGCTCAGAGATCCTCTTGACTGACGGTCAGGATCTCGTCCCAATTTCACATCTTTGGGAGTCAAAAGAATCTCCCTCTTCTGTTTCCCGGTCCACGAAATGATGAAAACTTAAAACACATGCACCTTACCTCGATATCAACAGATGTTGATCCACGCTCCCAGATCTGATGGATCAGATCTGATCACCTCCTATGTGCACTCTTCCTATTTGGACACTGATCCAATGATCCAGAACTCATCTTCCTAGCTGATCTAACAACAGTTGTTGCTCCCTCTTGAGATTTACGCTTCTCCTTTCCTTGGGAAATTTCTGCGTTTGAAGGTCTCAACCTTCGATATTTCTCTTCGACCTTTCCAAAGGTTCTATCCCTTCTGAGCTTCATCCTCTCAAATATTTACTCCTATGCACACCTTGTGTTTGAGAATCTCGAATAACTCAGATTCGAGAAGTTTTCTTGAAAAGAAAACTCCTTACACCCACTTGGCGTTCTCCCTTGTTGTTCCTTCGAAACTTGGCCACTTTTGGGCTCTTTGTACTCCTTGCACGCGTTCGATCTCCTCCTCGAGATTCAACAACTCATACCTAAAAAGATCTCTATCTCTTCCACCCTTTCGAAGAGATGAAAGTGCCCTCCTGGCAATTTTCCGCTCAAGCACGCCTTCCTGAGTCAACAGAGTGTTCAACAACTATGTTCCTCCTGAACTCTATAAAGAGTTCTTACTGTGCACTTCTATGAACTTCTACAGATGAAGATTCAACGCTATCCCTCTTGAGCTTTCCTGAGGTTGTCTCACCTCTATCAATGCACACCTTGCGGACTATGTGCACTCCTTGCACTCGGAAACTCCAAGACAGGAAAAAATTGAAACTTATGCAATGCTTCACGAGTTATAAATTTAAAACATGAAATGCATAAAAACATATAAACACCGAACACACAGTATGTATGAAAATCTTCTTTTCTATTAATCTCCATGTATCTATACAATTCTTACATAGACTAAACTGTAACAAGTCTCGTTCTATCAAGTTCTCTCAAAACTTCTAAGACCTCCTAAGGCCTCTCTACCCAGACCTCTCTAACCAAGATCTACTCTTTGTCTAACTCTTTTCTTTTCTATCCATTCCTTTTTTACAAAAGAGGGCTCTACACGAGCTTATCCTCATCCACCGCCTTAGTTCCATCGCTATCTTAGAGCGACACCTAATCCTACGGATACATTACATAAATGGCTATTGTAGACCTGACTAATCTGGACTTAGCTATAGGTAACCATTAAAGGAAACCTCAACCACTACCTGTACAAAGGTGCGGCCCGACATTAAAACCTTACAATGCAAATCCCCAAATGGGGTTTGATTTCATAATTTTGAAAAATGAGAGGGTTGCACCTCTCTCCTCCATGAATGTGCGCTGGATGTGCTGGTGCTTTTCTGAGTTGGAACGATGCTCCTGCATCATACTCCTTAGCTGGAAAAATCATGAGCTCCTGCTCATGAGCTCCTCTTCTCCAGTGCTGAAATCCACCTGGATCCCAAACTTTCCCTTGGAGTTGTCCTCTTTCTCCTGTCCAGCTATGTTGTTGTTGCTGCTTCTTCTTTCTTGCTGCTCTTTGAGGTTCTCCTCTGTTCAGCTTCTCTTTGCTGGCAGCTTCCTGTGTTGACTTCAACCTCAGCTTTCTAATTTCGTCAATCACCTTGTCCAACTGCTCCAATGGTTGGCTCTCCTTATGCAGTCCTCTCTGCTACAATTCCTTCATCTAAGTGGGTATATCAACTCAATCCCCCTTACGATTTTATCCATTCCTTGTGGCCTTAACTTGCCACCCTACTGCAAAATTCAGTTTTGCAATCTTATCATTGAGTTGCTACTCAAATTCTTACTATGAAAACTTGACTGTCATCTCTCCTTGTGTTGGCTCAAGTCCAACTTCTTCCAGCTGCTCCTGGGGCCGGTATGCTCCTCCATCTGTCTCCAACTTGATCTGTTGGATGTGCAGGATTTGTACTATCACCCTCTTCTCCACGGCTTCCAATTATTCACACAGATCAACAAATTTCATGCTATATGCTTCTTCTTCTGTTGCAGGCTCCAGTGCTGCAGTCATCTCTGTTTCAGCTTCTTGGCTGAAAATTTTGAGCCTTTTTTCTGAATGCTCTTTTCCTTCTGCTGGGGTAGACATTAGTGTCTGCTCCATTTCTTCCTCCATGATAGTCTCTGCTGGCTATCTTTCTTTTGTTGTTGCCTTTGCAATGCATCCTCTGGCCTCAACTGGGATGCTTGGTAGGAATACTTCAATTCCCCCAATGATCAAAATGTATTTATGACCCTCTCCTGTAAGCACTCCTTGCTAATCCGAACTCTCCTCTGAGTTCCTAAGACTTTCACATGGTCTTATCTTTTCCCCCTTTCCCACTTGGCATCCTGGGAATTTTCTGCTACCCACCTGGCAGTCTATGAGACCGACTGGTCCCATCTCATTGCCCACCTGGAAATATTAACTTTCCTCACTACCCCCTTGGAAGTATGCAAGACCTTCTACTGATCTCTTTCCATTGCCCACCTGGAAATTTGAAAGTTCACTTCTACCCACCTGGTAGTTTATGAGATCCTCTGCTAATCTCATACCATTTCTCTCATGGCAATATGAATTTCCATTGTTGTCCTCCTGACAGTCTATGAGATCCTCCAATGATCTCATTTCATTTCCCACCTGGCAATTCAAAAATTCATCTCTGCCCTCCTGGCAGCTTATGAGACCTGAAACTGATCTCCCTTCCTCATCACTGAGGGTTTCTCCAATTTCTGGCTCACAGATGCAAACCAAATCTGTGTCACTGAGGTTTTCAGCATACCTCAGCCACTTCCTCAACTCTTGTTTTTGTTTTCTGGCCAACAACTTT
This sequence comes from Picea engelmannii, assembly GCA_009831015.1. Lineage (NCBI taxonomy): Eukaryota > Viridiplantae > Streptophyta > Pinopsida > Pinales > Pinaceae > Picea > Picea engelmannii. The sequence continues at coordinate 6,028 of ML873732.1, read as the reverse complement.
TGAACAGGCCATCTGGCTTTCCTGTTCAGAGGCCATTCGTACCTCCAATGTACTTTCACCTCCTACTGCATCTTCAATATCAACTATTCCATTCTCTCTCTTATCTCAACGATTTCCTCCCCAATTTTTGATTTGGTTTTATGCTGGTGGTCTCCTCTTCGACCACATCCATGACCTTCAATAACCATTTCCACCTTCTACCTGCCTTCCTGGCAAGTCTGTTGTTTACTCTACAACCGAGAGAATTTTCAACATTTCCTACCGTCCACCTGACTATCTATTGACTGTTGCGCATCTGCAAACAATCACTACACAGAGCATCAATACTCTATCCTTCTTCACCTACTGTCTAAATATGAACTTCTGATACCACTTGATGTTACTAGAATTTCCTTTTTTGATTTTGCCTGAAATCTACAGGAAAATATCAGCTCTGATACCACTTTTGTGGTGTGTATTAGAGTATATTATTTCTGACTTCGCCTCTCTATGTCTGCAGCCTACAGACATAAAGTGGCTCTGATACCACTTGATGCAGACCCCCTACCTTTGCTTCAGCAGGGTCCGCTGACCTCTTGGTATCTGGATCATTCTTCCTTTGATGAGCTGAAGCAGCTCTCTGGTTCCATGCTAGAACCCTTTGAACGAATCCATAGGTCCCTTCTTCTTTGGTGACCTCGAGCTATGACCCAAGGCTTAAACAACACACCTTTTGCGTTTCGATATTTCTATGCACGAGATCTCCCCAAATCTCATGTTTTAGGCGATGTGGAAGGATTGACTCCTTGTCCCTCCAAATTTCGGTTGCCGAAATTCTGATGGAGCCTAACCCATGTTAGCTCCTCCCTTGAGTCCCCTCCATAAGACTCTATCTTGTGACCATGTGCTAATCCCCGAGCGCTTCTTGGTTTCGCAATTCTGGAAATTGCAATGCAATCTCCAACCTTCTCTCTTTGGAATTCTTGAAATCCGATTGGGAGCCTAGATTGTGCTAACCCTCAATCTTATGCGCTCAATGTGACCTTCCTTAAAGGATTGGGTCCCAACTCCTTCTTCTTTTAGGATTTCGTGATTCACGAAAATCCATGAAAGGATTTTCTCCTTCCCTTTCAAATCCCTGACTTTTGAAAGATGATGCCACCTAGATCTACGGTCCAAGTCTCCCACGAACCAATGGTCCAGATCTCTTGCTGGAATTTTCTTCTCGAGAGTTTGGGAAAATTCTCTCCTTTTATTCCCCAGTTTCCGAAAGTCCAAAATCATATCTACTACAAGATCGACAACTCTGAGACTTCCTCGATCTAACGTTCCTAGTTCTTTCGGGGTTTCGTGAACCGGAAGTTCGTGACTCTTGACCCCAAGTCACAATGCTCTCCAAGTCTTGAATGCCGAAATGGTTCTTTCAGTCACGAGATTGTTAAGGTCCTAACCTGCACATAGGTAGATCAATGTATTTGGATGTAATAAAGGTCAATATTAATAAGACCTTTCAATAAAATAGAATTAGGCGGATGTAAGAAGACCTACTAGAATCTTCCGCTTCTAGAAGGATCTTCCTCTAGATGCTTCTCTTAATAGACACATTTAGTATAAATAAGGGTCGAGGGTATGAAAACCCTAGCTTGGAGATTATTGTAACAGAGCGTTGCTCGACTGGAGGTTGCCCCCTCGAAGAGGCCTGTGAACATTGATATCTGAATCAAAGTGTTATTTCTGTTGCTATTTCGTATATCATTTCTGTGTATTGTGAATATTATGCTAGATATTTTACTGTTATTTTGTCATTTCTAGCATTTCATTTTGGTTCTGCATATTTTATATATCTGGTATCTTGCAAGTGGTATCATAGCACTTTCCTTGGCAGAAATTGTGGGTATTTGTTTTTCCAGGGTAGAGACGTATTCCGACGTCTTTAAGCCACAGAGATCTGTCGTTACACGCATAAACCCGCGGTTGAGGGATTCATACACACAGGAAATACAAGTGGTTCTTAAGCGCACATCTGTTGGCCACCCTTGTAACCCCTGTTGGTACCCCTTCGAGTGGTAGCGCATCTGAAAACACCTGTGTATGGATTGGCCTAGATTTCCTGAAGCCCTCTTTAGATAAACCTATCGGCTACCGAACTGCTATAGTGTCACCGAGAACAACACTCGGGAAGATACTCTCTAGTACTTGGGTAGTCGGGTAGTATGGCTAAGGGTACGGTCTATCCTCCTTAGTTAGTGCCCTGATATATTGGGCCGAGTACTACTGTTGGACCCCACACGTATATCAAAGAGCTATAGCACAGGGCAAACCCTTGTCTGTAGAAC
>WSFP011457266.1:0-19211 GCA_009831015.1 Picea engelmannii | reverse complement strand
TTTTACCACTTTTAATCTCAATATGTAAGCATTAAGATATCAATAATTTATCACCTATGATTGCATTCAAGATACCATAAACATATCACCACAAATACATAATACACAATAATTTTATGTGGAAACCCAAATGGGAGAAAACCACGGAATGCTTTCTTATATATCAGAAGATTACATTCATATGAAGCACCAACTTCCAAAATTGTCTAGCATCAACTAGGAGGAGGTACCAACCCCTATTTACAGTCTCCAACCTGAAGGAAGCTACAACTCCATAAATTCTCCATCTCCAACTGGAAGGAGGCTCCAACCTGAAGGAAGCTACAACTCCCTAAATTCTCCATCTCCAACTGGAAGGAGGCTCCAACCTGAAGGAAGCTACAACTCCCTTTCCTTGTTCCTTCCTTCCTCCCTTGAATATAAATGGAGACTCAACATGTTATTGTTACTGTCATTGTTACTAATACATCATCATCATCAAAACTGGATCCACCCCAACAACCACATAAGACTTATGTCAATATCACCAAGTGCATCTCTCAAAACATATTCCCAACATCACCAAGACATGCCTCAATCATGTACCATAATCTCCAAGATTTATGATAAAGCATGTGCCATTTTCCTCAAATCATATGCCCAAAATCACCAAGTTATGCCTCTAGTGATGTGCAAAAGACCTCCAAGATATGCCTCAAAGCATATACCATAACAACAAGATTAAAACTTCAAGACATATAGAAAACCATACATTTTATCATACGAGAACCTGATGCATAAGATCACAGACCAACATACCTTGCTCAACTTCGGCATAGAGAAGGTAGCTCCTTCTTCAACCTTTCCTTCAGCCTCACTGGATAAAATTGGGCTACTTGTGGGGCCTCGCTTGACGATCCCTGTGAAACCTATCGGGGCCTCGCGAGACACCTTATACCTGACCCACAGGGGTCTTCTCAAATAGGGTTACCAGAAACCCTTCTCCAATCTGTAGCTCCGAGACTTCCTCCTTCGCATTCCTCTGCAACTTCATATTTGCTACCTCATATTCACTAATATATCACATACTTGCTTGATTGTTTGGTTATAATGAGAGGCTCTTTGATGTGTATTTATACCCTTCCAAGTAACTCCTTTATTTGACTTTAGGAATGACCTGTAACTTCTTATTTGCAACAATGTTTCTCTTTTAATTAATTTTGGGGTCGACTTGTAACTTCATGTTGCAACCGTTTAGGGGATTTTTAACGAGACTTCAGGGCTTCATATTTAAGAGGGTATAACTTCTCAACCGTGAGTAACCATATGGCGTACCACCTACTGTATGTCCTTCGTACTCTTTTTCTCCAATCAACTTCGGGCTTCATGACCTCACCTCTAGGGATTACTAACCATATTCTCATTGTTTCTTGTAGACTTTTTCAAAGTGTCTTCCTGTGAGGGCCATGCTTAAAGATACGCCATAAAAGAACCACCTTGGAGACTTCTTCAAATACACCCATTACTTATAGAGACTTCTAGACTTCTTCTATGTTTCACATTAATGACAACCAACTTTCCAACAATCTCCCCCTTTGGCATTGATGGCAACACTCATGCTCCCCCTTTGATCATTTCCCCCTTGTCTTCATGTGCTCCCCCTATCTTTGTGCTTTTGTTAATTCTCTGTCCCTTTGACATCAATGGCAAATGGTAACTCCCCCAGATGATTTTTCTCCCTCTGTCTTCTTTGCAAGATGCTTTGTAGATCACTATGGGGCAGAAACTACTCCAAGTTTATGTCGAAGATACTCAAATGTCTCTCTTAGGAGGGTTTGGTGAAGATATCTGCAATGTTTTCTTTTGTCTGATTTACTCCAACTTGATATTCTTTTATGTTACTTGTTCCCAAAGAACATGGATCTTAATTGGAATATTTTGGTCTTGGAATGCATCATTGGATTCTTGGAGATACCTATAGCATTGGTATTGTCACAAAATATCGAAATAGGCTCATCATGTTTTACTTGTATGTCTTGTAGGGTTTGCTTCATCCAAAGGACCTAAGTACAACATGTTGTTTATGCGATATATTATATTTCTGTCCTAAACAAGGATACTGAGAATTGCTTCTTACTTAACCATGACACCAGAAAATCACCCAAGTAAAAGGTTGTTCCACTAGTACTTCTTCTATCATCAATGCTTCCTTCCCAATCTGCATCTGTGTAGGTGACCATAGTCAACTCATTCCCTTTTGGATACCACAATCCAAACTGTGTTGTTTCTTTGAGATATCTGAAGATCCTCTTTACTGCCATAACATGAGTTTCCTTCGGTGTTGCCTGAAATATTTCAACTTGTCCAACTGCTTGCATCACATCTAGTCTTGAGGTTGTCACATAGATTAGGATACCATTCATCAATCTATAGATTCTCTAATTTTCTTCCTTATATTAATCATCTTTTCTCAACTTGCAACCAGTCACCATATGAGTACTTACAGGTTTGCAATCTTCCATTCTGAACTTCTTCAGCATTTCTTTGATGTACTTGGTTTGGGAAATGAAAATACCTTCATCTAGCTAAGATATTTGGAGTCCCAAAAAAAATTCAACTCACCAAGTAGGTACATTTCGAACTCATTATGCATGTCTTTGGAAAAATTCTTACTCAACCCGCCATCGTCACTTCCAAATATGATGTCATCCACATAGACTCAAATGATAAGCATGTTGCTCTGATCCAATTTTATGTAGAGTTTGTTATCTACATTTCCCTTTCTGAATCATTGTTGTTGTAAGTACTTTTCCAATCTTGAACACCAAGCTTTAGGGGCTTGCTTGATTCTATATAGAGATTTCTTCAATCTGCAAACATAATCTTCTCTTTCTGATAGCAGAAACCCTTCTGGTTGTTCGATGTAGACTTCTTCTTCTAATTCTCCATTTAGAAATGTTAATTTTACATCCATCTGACATACTTTGATTCTTTTGGAACATGCATATGCCAAGATCATTTTGATTTCTTCCATTCTTGCAATAGGGGCAAAAGTTTCTTCAAAATATTCTGACAATAGAAACAATTTTGCTTGTTTGATGTCGACTTATTCTTCTAATTCTCCATTTAGAAATTTTGATTTTACGTCCATATGATATACTTTGATGCTTTTGGAACATGCTTAGGCCAAGATCATTCTGATTTCTTCCATTCTGGCAATAGGGGAAAAAAAAAATTCAAAATATACTCCTTCAACTTGAGCATATCCTTTGCATACTAGCCTTGCCTTGTTTCTGGTTACATGTCCATCTTCATTTATTTTGTTTTTGAACACCCATTTTGTACCAATCACATTTTTGTCCTTAGGTCTTAGAACCAATTCCCATGTATCATTCTTCTCTATTTGATTCATCTCTTCTTCCATGGCCTTGATCCAATGTTCATCATTGTTGGCTTCCTAAAAGTTGCTTGGTTCAACTATGGATAGTAGTGTTATATGTCTATGTTCTAGTTTACGTGCTTGTTTTCTTCCTCTGGTTTCTATTCCTGCATTTTATCTCCAATAATTTGTTTCGGTGGATGATTATTCTAAACCTGACATTTAGGTGTCTTGGAAGGTATTTGAGGATCGTGCTAGTCGTTTTCTTCTTGTTCTACTTATGCCTCCTTCTCTTCTTCTTGTTATTGTTATTCTTCTTCTATCTCTTATCCTTTTAGTTCTTCTTCTACTTCTTGCTCTTTTGAATTTATGTTTTCTTCTCTGGTCTTCAACACATTTTTTTCATCAATATTTACATTGATGCTTTACATTATTCTGTTGAGTCTTAGGTTGTAGCATTTGTATGCTTTGATTTTGGTTTAGTATCCAACCAGTATGCCTTTATCAAATCGAGAGACAATTTTTTCAATCTTGTTATCTTCTCTTTTTATGTAACATTTTCTTCCAAACACTCTAAAGTGCTTGATGTTCGTCGGTCTTCCCTTCCATATCTCATATGGAGTCTTGTCATTGTTACTTCTAAGCATTCCTTTATTCAAGATATTAACTATTGTATGTACTACTTTTATCCAAAAGATATTACTCAACTTGGAATATTTCAACATGTTCTTGGCCATCTCCTGTACAGTTCTATTCTTCCTTTCAACGACTCCATTTTCTTGAGGTGTCCTAGCTGCTGAGAATTTCCTTTTTATTTCATGATCTTCACAAAATTCCATGAATTCTTTTGATGTGAACTCACCTCCATTGTCTAATCTTAAGCACTTTATTTTGAAATCAGTCTTGTTTTCAACAATCTCTTTGAATATCCTGAAACATTCAAATTCCTATGACTTTTTCTTGAGAAAAAATACTGTGGTTATTCTTGTAAAATCATTAATAAGTAGCATGAAGTAGTGTTCTCCATTTATTCCTTTTGTTCTCATTGATCCACATAGATCGGTGTGTACAATCTCCAATGGTTTAGTTGTAGAGCATTCCTTTGTTCTGAACTCAGTTCCTGTTTTTTTTCTTTCCGTGTAGAAAGTGCTTGCACATAATATTGGTTGGCCTTGAAATTTCAATAATTTCTCTTATTGCTTCCTTTCTGATGATTTTTCACAAGATTGTCAAAGTTCATATGACCCATTCTTCTGTGCCAAAGCCAACTTTCATTTTACCTTCCCAAGCAACATCTTTCCTTTCCGGTCTCATTTAAGATGTACTTGTTGTTTGGAGTCCTCATTGTTATCACCACCAACTTGCCTGATCCTTCTTTCCTTATCTCACATTTATTTGAGTCGAATAGAAGTGTATGTCCCTGGTCACACATTTGACTTACAGTTAGCATATTATGATTCATATTTTCAACAAGTAGGAAATTTTTTGCCATCGCATATTTGCTTTATATAATTTTGGCTATGTTATCATTGTCAAACGAAATTGATCCATCTCTTTTTTTCTTTAGAGTTTAAAACCTATCCTTGTCACCTATCATATTCTTTGAACAACCATTGTCAACGTACCAATCACTTTTTCTACTTTGGGCTTCTAGAGAAATCGAACATTCTTCAATGATTACTTTACCCTACTTCCTTTTCCATATCCTTGATGGTTCCTGACTATTGAAATCATGCTTTGGTTCCTTTGGATAAAAAGTCAATCTGCAATCTTTGGCCATGTGTCCAAAATTGTTGCATTTGTAGCATTCTACTTCATTATTTAATGAGCCAAAACTATTATAGTTTATGTTATATGCTTCATGAGGCTTTTTGAGATAATTATTTCTAGAGTAGCCTTCATAGTTGTTTGTGTTCTTATCATAGGCTCTACAGTTTATATTCTTGTGCCCAAAATTGTTACAGGAATAACATAAACCAAGAAAAACAGTTTGGTACCTAGGTGTGTGGGATCTTCTAAATGGTGTTGCTCTTCTATAATATTTTTCTCGAGTTCTTTCTATTGTTGTTTGTTGATTATGAGTTATGAATCTTCAAGGTGGTGCAGTTCTTCTGTAATATTCTTCTTGAGTTCTCTCCATTTCCTGAATGTTCTCCTTTGAAGGCTTGCATTATTCCTTCTTGATGGGACATCTGATGACTTTTGCATAAATCCTTTGTTTTTCTTCCTTTTCTATCGTCCTGGAGCTTGAACCCTTCTCAGTATGCATTTGTCTGTATCCTAGTCTAGACTTGTCATAGTGTGGCCATTGACTGCTAATGATTTCATCCAATATTTTGGTGTTGTTTTGTTTCATGTCTTTCTTTTGAACTTCTTTCTTTAGTGAGACTATTTATGCTTCCAAGATTTCCTTCATTTTCTCATTTTCTTCCAACTGGTTTTTGAGCATTTCTTCAATCCTTCTCGCTTCTTCTACTTGGAACTTTAGATTCATAATCATCTATTGGACTTCTTTAGAGTTGGGATTTTGAGAACCCTCCTTTAGCTTGATCAATTCTTCCTTGAGTGACTTGTTTTTCTTCATTTCTCTTTTTAGCTAACTTAAGGTGCTAATTATTTTTGCTTCAAGATCTACTTCACCTTCTTCTTCATAATCTCCATCATTTTCAAGTGTCATAAAGAGTACTCTTTCTGAGTCACTGTCACTATCATCATCCTCATCCAATGAGAAACTTTCTTCTCTTGAGTAGAGGCTTTTCTTGAAGAATTTATTTTTGTTTCTTTTCTTGTCTCATTTCTCATATTTTTTTTCTTTCTTGGGAGCTTCTTATTCATCACTATCTATTTTCTTAGCATAAAGACATTTAATAGAAAAATGACTAATTTTAACACAATTAAAACATTTCAAGGTAAGATTACCTTTATACTTGCCAATTCATCTCTTCAACTTCCTTACGAAGTTAGTTATTTCTTCATCTTCATGTGAATCATCGTTGGAGCTATAATTTGACTTTGACTTTTGCTTACTCTTCTTTGTCTTCTTGGATGCTTTAAAAGTTGTTTCCTTCCTATTTGGATTATCCTGCTATGTTCTCATTTCATAAGCTCTAAGAATTCCATGTAACTCATCCATGCTCAATGTAGCGAGATATTCTCTTTCTTCTAGGGCAGAAATCTTAGGATCAAATATCATTGGAAGAGACCTTAGTACTTTTTGGACAATCAATAGTTATTTAATTTCTTCTCCTAAGCCTTTAATAGCATTCATTATTTCATCAACTCGCGGAAAATAAGCTGCGACATCTTCATATTCCTTCATTTTTGGTTGTTCAAATTGACCTCTATAATTTTGAAGCTTGTCTCCTTTGACTTTGGCATCTCCTTCGTAAACATTTTAAAGTTTTTCCCAAATATCCTTTTGCAGAAATCAAATCCTTGTGCCTTGTATCCATCTACTACTGATTCCTAGACATCAAATCATTGTGCCTACAAAAACGTTTTCATCATTCTATTCCAGAAGGCATAATTCTGACCATCAAAAATTGGCGTTTCATTCTTAGTGCAATCCATGATCTACCTTCCAATGGTTAGACTAATTTTGAAGGAACTGCTCTAACACCAATTGTTGGAATATTCCCCAATACTAAGAGGGGGGTGTGAATCAATATTAGGAACTTTTTACCACTTGTGATCTCAATATGTAACTATTAATATATCAACAATTGATCACTTATGATTGCATTCATGATACCATAAACATATCACCACAAATACACAGTACACAAGAATTTTATGTGGAAACCCAAATGGGAGAAACCCGCGGAATTATTTCTTATGTATCAAAATATTACATTCATAGGAAGCACCAACTTCCAAAATTCTCCAGTACCAACCAGAAGGAGGCATCAACTCCCTATTTATAGGCTCCAACCTTAAGGAATATACAACTCCCTAAATTCTCCAGCTCCAACTGGAAGGAGGCTCCAACCCCTTGGTTTACAGGCTCCAACTTGAAGGAAGCTACAACTCTCTTTCCTTGTTCCTTCCTTCCTCCCTTGAATATAAATTGAGACTCAACATGTCATTGTTATTGTCACTGATATTGATACATCATAATCATCAAAACCAAATACACCCCAATAACCACATAAGACTTATGCCAATATCACCAAGAAAATCTCTCAAAACATATTCCCAACATCACCAAGACATGCCTCAATCATGCACCATAATCTCCAAGATGTACAACAAAGCATGTGCCATGTCCCTCAAATCATATGCTCAAAATCACCAAGCTATTCCTCTAGCCATGTGCCAAAGACCTCCAAGATATGTCTCAAGGCATATACCATAACATCGATATGAAAACTTCAAGACATATAGAAAACCATACCTTTTATCATATGAGAACCTGATGCATAAGATCACAGACCAACATACCTTACTCAACTTCAACATAGAGAAGGTAGCCCCTTCTTCAACCTTTCCTTATGGACAAAACTGGGCTACATGTGGGGCCTCTTTTGATGAGCCATTTTCAACCTACGAGGGTCTCACAGGACACCTTATGCATGAACCGTAGGGGTCTACTCAAATATGGTTACCAGAAACCCTTCCCCAATCTACAACTATGAGACTTCCTCCTTCGCACTCATCTGCAAATCCATATTCTCTACCTCAGATTCACTAAGAGATCACATACTTGCTTGATGGCTTGGTTATAATGAGAGGCTCTTTGATGTTTATTTATACCCTTCCAAGTAACTCATTTATTTCACTTTAGGTCTGACCTGTAACTTCTTATTTGCAGCAACATTTCTCTTTTAATTAATTTTGGATTTGACTTGTAACTTCTTGTTGCAACCATTTAAGGGATTTTTAACCATACTTTGGGGCTTCATCTTTAAGAGGGTATAACTTCTCAATCATGAGGAACCACTTGGTGTACCACCTACTGTATGTCCTTCATGCTCTTTTTCTCCAATCAACTTTAGGCTTCATGACCTCACCTATGGGGCTTACTAACCATATTCTCAGGGTTTCTTGTAGACTTCTTCAAAGTGTCTTCCCGTGAGGACCATGCTTAAAACTACGTTGTAAGGGAACCACTTTGGAGACTTCTTCAAATACACCCATTACTTCTAGAGACTTATAGACTTCTTCTAGTTTTGACATCAATGACAACCATCTTTCCAACACACTAAATATATGATATTTACACTAAATATAGCATCATATTTGAAAAATCTTCATATAGGATCATATTCATGATGTCTTTCGCACAAATTAATAAAGAAGATATAGCTTATATTGCAAACTATATATATATATATATATATATGAATCAATTATTAAACCTAACTACTTAACCATGTCCATAAGAGGATCAAAAAATAAACATCATATTTAGGAAAAATAATCATGGAAAAGAAAGTACGTGGAAATTTTATTTTTAACAAAAGAAAATACTATGTAAAATTTGATGTTTTGCCCAACTTGCAATATTTTAGTTTGTATTTGTTCTTTTGTTTACAAAATGTTTAGGTGCAAATTGAAATGCATATTAGTAAGCCTTAAACAAATTGTTTAGATTTGACAAAGAGTATAAAATTACGAATGCATCATGATTTTTAATGAAAGTTTAACACTCTTAAAAATTTGATGTATTATTGAAATTCAAAATTGTCAGCTCACTTACATCCCTTAACATCTATTCTTTTAGCGCGAGGATTAAATTTTTTAAACTTTTGCTTTTAGTTGAATTATGTTGATCCGCTAAAATTCTTAGCTAACTCATTTATGCACCGAAGACTAAATCTCGACGAAAGTGGTGAAACATAGTGATAACCCAAATTTAAACAAACCGAGGCATGGAACCACTTTGAATAAATTTGTATGAGCATACAAACAATGTTGAATGATTAGAGGAAAAAAGACTCAAATGGCACAAACATTTTTCATGTAAGAAAAATGTGACGAAACAACTCACTTCCATGATGCAACAAGCTTATTACCAAAACTATGATCATTATGCATTTAATGATTCCTTACTTAAATTCAAAATATGCATGTAATCATCACATTGACATTCCTGTTTCAAAAGCAACACATAACCAAGTCATCATCCCATGAAAGACAAAACAAAAGAATCGATGCAAAATGAAATAATCAAAGAAAGGAAATCAATCCAACCATCCCTTCAAATCAAGAGAAACAAAATCAAATACAAGAGAAGGCGATAATTTCCAAAATTTAATGGGAGGCCCCTAATTTTTTGCTAAAACTTAAGGGGATTTGTTGAGGCCTCAATAATCACTTACAATAATATTGGCAACTCCGTGTAGCTTTTGAATTGTTTCCATGAATTTTGCAGCTACTATACTTGCTTTAAAAGGATGAGAAAGAGAGAAAAAATGGGCATACTTTGTTAGTTGATCCACTCCTACCATGATGACAGTATTTCCTTTAGATTTGGGTACACCTGTAATAAATTCCAATGAAAGTTCTTCCCAACGTTGAATTGGTATAGCTAATTATTGTAGGAGACCTGACGTCTTGATTGTCTCTCCCTTATTCTATTAGCAGAACACACATTTAAACATAAACTTTTGAACATCAGTTTTAATACCTTCCCAGAAAGAATCATTCTTGATCCTATGGTATGTTTTCAAGAACCCTGAATGCCCTCCTATAGGAGAACTGTGCAATTTGAGAAGGACCTTATATTTGAGTTGGGAATTCTTACATAAATATAGGTGATCACGATACCATATCAAATCATTCTTCCATTCAAATTCATTTAATGCAATGAGGTCCTATTGTAGTTGTTGAATGATCTTTCCCCTCGATGTTTGTTCATTTTCCTTTCAATTGAGTCCATGTTGGGTGGTGGCTTTTAATCCATTTCCTTCGATTTCTCAGTTCTTTCTAGGACAAGTTCAAATGGTTATGGCTTACTCGCCATAATGTTACTTTATCAAAATCCTTGATGCTAGTTTCTTTCATCATTTTCTTAGGAAATAGGAAAAATTCTCCTTGTTTGGTTTCGAACTTTGTGACATCAAGATATATTTTGATTGCTTCTTGGATGGTTTTCTCACAGAGAATGAAGGGTAGGGTATTTACCTCTATATTTTCCCCTAATTCCATGATTGGATTGACATAGTATCCCCGGTGGCCTCAAACTTTATCTATTTCTAGTGGTGGTTGATAATATGTGTTCAGGAACCCGAATTGATATCAGGTCATTGCATTGTTTTATTATACCAATTTTTGAAGGTCTTGTCATTGAAATAAAGGTTATCTATATCTTTTTGTGACCTCCATTGTTTGTATACTGTAGAAATAGCACCTCTTCTCTCCAATTGTGGTAACTTGTGGCCTTGCAAGGGCTCCCAACGGAACATGCAAGTGCCAATAATAAATAATTGTAGTTAAATGCACGCCCCTTTATGTGGTCTTTATTGATTTCTTTGACAAATTTATTCAAGTATTTACATTAATTGATATGCTTATTTACATTAATTGATATGCTTTCCTTCTGTACATGCATCTATAGTCGAAAGGATGTCAATGATGCATTTTTCTTTCTTTCATTTCTTCATTATTCGGCATGCAAGGATTTTAGCTGCCATATAGACCAACTTTGTTGTAATGGATGCAATGTTCGCCTCTTAGTTACCTTGGTGGGTGCCATGATTTATGTACAAGTCTTATTCACCCACACTCTTCACTAGTTTATGCAATTATAAAGTTGTTTGTACCTCGATTCCATCCATGAAAATCCCTATCATGTTACATATATGCTACAAGGTAATAAGATAGGGGTAGTACACTCTATTGATTATAAAAAAATTCACACTGCTAAATTGGTGGCATGGACCCAAATGTAGTGATTGTAGGCATGTCCATAAGAGAAATGAGACCTATGGTGCTTGAAATTTATTTAGAACTTCCATCTGCTTCTTTATTTTACTTAGTTGTACCTCTTGTATGTGGAACTCTTACTTAAACTTTGGGAAGAGGTCATTGTCGATGAAGTCATGCTCCATTATTCTTTTATACTTGACCTTACCCCTAAAATCCCTGCATTAGTGAACTTTTATATCAATAGGGTCGGCATGGATAACTTCCTTCTTATTTGGCATAGTGAGATGTCTTTTTCCTCATTGTTCATGTTGTGCTTATTGTTCATCTGGTATACATGATTGATAGAGATTTTGTTACTTGCTAGACAGACATTGATTGCTTGTCACTTACCTAGCACATATGATGGCAAAGAAGTGTTGTATCTCAACCACTTAATTGCACGAAAAACTTGAGATTGAAGACAACTGAAAACATTGTTGAGGCCATACATATATGGAGGAATTACATGTATTAATATAGAAAATGGGTGACTTGTTAAAAATTAATTAATCCTACTAGAAATATAAAATTAATTTATTGGATCGTAATTTCCTTTAACTCTACATATTTACATCATCATATCACCTAACTTACATGTCTTATCAATCATATTATTTAACCTTTTGATTAAATTTTCCCTCACCTAAAACGTATGGCTAGGGCTCCCATGTAACCACAAACTTACAATGCAACTCAATAAATGACACAATGACATTTACTTTGTGAGTATGGTGGCAACGATGCATCCCAACCTCTATGCATTAAATTTTGAACTCATCCACATAGGATGGTGACACTTTCCATTGATACAAGCCATAATAGACTAGAGTTGAAAAATTAAGAAGTCCCCTTCAGCCACTAAGGTGGTGCATGGGAATTATAGAAAATCAAAATAAAATGACAAATCCTTATAGTAAAGATATTGATCCAACTAAATTGGAAAACTAATTCAACCACTTAGGTGGTGCCTGGGCATTATAGAAAAGCAAAATAAAATGACAAAGCCATAAAGTAAAGATGTTGTTGCAACTAAATTGGAAAACTAGCCTAGACTAATTGTCTCAATTGCATGCCTAATCTTTATTTGACTCGAACAAAGTAAATTGAAGGTGTTTTAGAGAACTCCTCTGAGATGAGTGGCACAATTTTAATTTTGAGGAGGGGTAAAGTGTTTCAAGAAAGCGTTATTCACCCACCCCCCACGAAGTGTTCCATTTATTTATGCCAACTTAACTGCATTATAGTCATGAATGTTTGCAACCAAAATTGGGCCCAATTAATGCATCTAGAATTTTCGTGGGTGCTCCAAGTGATTTGTTATAGAGTAATATCAGGCCACCTTTGTCAAAAAAAATTCTTTCAATATCATAATTATGTCATGCCTTTTGTCTAGCCTTCTCCATCGTTTGATGGTAGTGATCTAAAAACATGTCTTCCTCCATCCCAGTTAGCTCATCGTGTCTCTCCTAAAGGTATTCTTCATCATACAGATGGGTGGCTTGTGCAATGAATGTACTTGGAACCATGAACTTAACATGCACCACAATTTCCATGCCATAAACTAAGATGAATGGAGTATACTTGATTAGTCATTTTGTAGCTGTTTTATAATCCCAAAGAACAATAGATACCCTTTCATCCTAATCTTCCCAATTCACTACAAAAACCTTGGTAAATTCATGCTCTAGAATCTTGTTAAATGCTTCCATAGTCCCACTCTCTTATAAGTGGTAAGTGCTACTCTTATGGTTTTCTATCATAAATTATTTGGTCAAGCTTTCAATTGTAGAGTTAATACAATGTGTACCTTGATATTTTTTTAGGATTGGGAGGTAGTTGAACCTCGTAATTATATTTTCAAATATGAACCAAGTCATTGTATTATTGTTGCAGTCTTGTGTTGGGGTGGCTTCTTCCCATCTTGTAAAGTAGTTGGTTGCAGTGATAATATATTGAGCACTAGAGAGTATATTAGGAGGGTTGATGGATCCAATAATGTCAACTATGCACTTTTCAAAGGTTGCAATGCAACCACTAGATGAAGTGGTAGTTTTTTCCTCCTCAAATGATTTCCCATCCATTAACAAACAATAGATGCCTTAACATGTTCCTTGGCATCTTTGAATAGTGTAGGCCACCACAACATTGCATATAGTACCTTTCTAGTGTTTTTCCCCTAAATTGTCCACTTGCAACCTAATTTTAGCACTCCTAGAGTAAGCTTGAGCATTCATGATAAATGACACAACACCAAATCACTCTATCTATTCTCAATTTATGGAGATTCCGTGCAATGAGTTGGTAGTCCGTTGAATGAGCACAAGAGCCTCTTTTGTGTGCTTGATTATCTAGTTGGTGCAACTCATGTTCTTAAGAAAATAGTTATCTCCTCCAAGTAATCAGGTGTTGGATTATCACTTGATAGGTCTCCAACAAGTAAATAATAATCCAACAATCCACATAATTCTCCTAATTCTCCTAATTCTACTCTCGATGGATAATCCAACCCCACATTATTTTTCCTTGCTTTATGATTACTTCAAAGTCTAAATTTTGGAACAAGAGGAGCCTTCCATATATGCATCCTTCCAACACTAGCTTGTTTGCATAATATTTTAAGGTTGGATGATCTGTAAATAATGTAAAGTGTCCATTTATTAAATAATGTCTAAATTTTTTGAATGAGTAAGTCATTTCTAATCCTTCCCATTCTGTGATGGTACAGTTGTGCTTGAAATTTTGTATTTTCCTAGTTACATGATATATTGGATGGTATAGTTTTCCTTCTCTGGGTTGAGCTAATAAAACTCCCAAGGCTAGGTTAGAAGCTTCCACATGTACATGGAATCACATTCTCTAATTTAGAAATACAAGGATATGGGCACTCACTAGTTTTTATTTCAAGATGTTGAACGAAGATGGACATTCCTCGATACATACAAAATCATCTATCTTTTGTAGCAACCATTCTTTAGGATCCATTGTGGCAAGATAGTCTTTGATGTTTTTTTGTAGTATTTGGTATGGCCTAGTGTGGATTGCAATGTTATGATATTGTACAAAGACTCCAAGTCTACAATGGTTGCAATCTTAGCTAGGTCCACTACAAAATCATTATTATAATATGCAATTATCGACACCTCTCAAATATTATCCGCAACATCACCACATGATCATTGAGTATGTTGTATATGATCTAGTCAGCTAGATAGACTTCCAATATTTTAGTTAGTGTAGTCTCTTAACAAAATGATGGAAATCCTAAAGAAGACAACCAGGGTTTTTTAAAGCTAAAAAGCATAATGTTATAGGCATATGATCCCCATTATGTAGTGAATGTTATTTTCTTCTTATCCTCTTCTCCAATGTAGAGTTGGTGGTATCTTGAAAACCCATCAATGAATAAGTAAGTATCTTTACCCACAACATGCTCCAAAACCTTGTCAACGAAAGGCATAGGGAAGGGATCATGGACACAAATTACATTCAGACCCCAAAAATCCACACTAACCCAAATTTACCCCTCTTCATTTTCTTGTTCCAAATGACTATCAAACTTATCCACCTTGACTCATCCACGAGGAAGATCAATGCAACCTTCAACATCTTCTTGATTTATTCCTTCACCTTTTATTTAACCTTGGGATTTAGTTGGCATTGTTTCTTCTTTATAGGTTTGAAATCTAGTTTTAAATCAATTCGCATCTCCCCTAGCTCACCCTTTGACACTCTTCATCTCTATGAAGATTTGTGGGAACAAATTGACATACTCCATGAGTAGATCCACAACCTATAATATCATTTGATCATCCCAGTGATCACTAGAGGATAGTCACATTTGGTCTTTCGTCCAATCTTTAGTTTTTTTAATTTAAGTGGCTCCTTGAATATCTCATCATTTGGCTCATTTGTTGTTCATTTAATATATAAACGATCGCAAATATTCCACTAGAATAGTTTGTCACAATAGATCTTTCAATATTCTACAATATCTTATTATGTAGTTTTTTACTTTAGATTCACTTTTAATATTACTAACTTAGCACAAAATATTGAAATAATTTGAAACTAAAATGAAAGAAGCTAAGAAAATAACACATCATCCACACAATGAACACAAGTTGTACCCTAGGAAAACCCAATATGATAAAAACCAATTAGAAGGTGAAGATTATGCTTATCTCTTTTCTTCTCAGCGATGAAATGAAAATATAAACAAAGTGCACTCATTATGGAATTTCGATGGACCCAGTGGCCAATATGGCTACTATAAGATCTTCCACGTCCTTTGTTCTACTCCAAAATCCTACTCCCGGATGCTCTACTCAATTATGGATGAATAAAAAATACAATTAGAATGGAACCCCTTCCTTCCCTAGCGACCCAATATTTAACATGGTTTGATAGTCATTTAGGGCTACAATTAGGGTTTTTGCATGCCTCAACTCCCAATAAAGGTTAGGGTTTTTTACCTTCTGGAAATTTTTTTAAGGTTCACATGTGCCTAGCTTCACATGTGCAATTAATGGAAGCATCCTCTTGGTATTATGGTGGTAAACATGACAGGTCAACTTATGTTAGAAATAAATCCCTCATATGAACTATGATTGAGGTGATTTGTGCACCATTGGAAATCTCTCTATGTGTAGAACATTGAGAGGTTGGGAACTTTGCTCATAAAGTTTTGTCCTCAAAAACAACCATTAAAGGCCTCAAACAGGCTTTGAAAATTTCTATACCCCAAATCACTAAAGTAGGACCTACCCCTAAAATGGGCCCTACAAGCCAATAGCTCCATTTTTTCCACCCATAAAGTACCAAAATAGATGAGAAATTATTAAATTATCCATTTCAAATCACTCTTTGACTAAATACGCCTCTTTAGACTCTACGAATTTAAGGTGTCGTGACTTGTATGGATCATCTTTTTCATCTAGGTCTTTTTCTATCTTGTGATAACACTTCAAATATTACTTCAAACTCTCCACCTTTTATTTTAATGGTTGCATTCCTACAAATGATTGTGCTCCTCATATACAAATCATAGGGACCCTCTTGACTGGTTATCAAACAAAGGGGATTAATTGATTGTATTGAAGAGGTAATTCCAACTATATTACAAATATATGAGAAGGTGGGGGGGAATATTTGACAGACACCCTCACATTTCTTTGTTTGTCAACATATATTCTCATGTATGTGCCAATCCTTTGGGATTGGGTCAAAGGTGTAAATGAACTTGTGAACCTAAAATTGCTTAGGAGTCCTTCTTTGACCCATTTCTTTGTGTAGTTTCTTGTATGAATTTATGGGCTTGTCCTCACCTTATACAAATTTATAAGTCCAACGAAGTTATCCTCGGTGCTAGGAAAATCAACTATTTGGAATTTTGCAGGTGGGAGGAAGCAACACCATAAGAAGTATCTACCTTTTCCCACTTGCTTAGTTCTTCTTTATGTATTTCCCACCATATATGAGGTGGTACCTTGCAACACAACATCAAATGTTGGGACTAATTTCCTCTATGGACTTTATTATTCCATTTCATCCATAAATTCCTTAATATCACTAATTCTATTATATATAAGGGGATCATCAACTCTACACCAATCCAACATATTGTTTTGATTGAGGCAAAATGCCTAGAAGACAAATCATGGTTTCATTCTAGCCAATTCATCATGGTATCATGACTATCATTGTCAAGTGAAAAAATGTTGCACCAACTGACAACATCATCATCAATAGGTTTAACATAGTATTCCCACATGTTGATAGTTATATTATAGATAGATTCAACCATAGAATCATCCATTTGATCATCTGCAAGATTGATGGGTCTATTTCCCTTTATTGGTTCAATGGGATGGAGTATATGATTTGAATGACATCTTCCCTCTAAAATGTTGGATATGAGTCCCTCTCATCCAATATCTTAATTACTTCAAAGTTCACAACTATTTTAATGTTTACAAGATTGATTTCAACTGAATGGGATATTACACCGATCAAGGGTTCTCCAAAAGTTCCCATGATTTCATTAGGAGGATGTTCACATCATACCCCAAGTCCAAAATGACATCTTAGATATCATACCCATTAATTTGGGTATCCATTATGAATTCTTGAACCATCTACACCTTCTTTTTATTTCCATTCATCTGTGCATCTATCAAGAAGAGGAGCAATGATGCTTTCTTGATCTCCATATTCATTCAAATATTGAAGGTCATCCAAAACGTCATAGGTAAGTGATCATATCCATAATTATGATTATGGACCAAAAGAGGTCATGAATTTTCCATGAGGACTCTACTCCTTTCATTTGTATAGGTTGTAGCTTCTGAGTTCTTTCCCAATCTTTGGGGTCATTCATAGGGATTTGGGTAGCTTGGTTGGAACTAGTGCTAGCTATTATAGTTGCAACTTCCTTTTTCAATATATTGAGTGCCTCCCTTAAGTAGTTGTTTTGATTATTTGCATCAATACCTACGGTTGTAGGGAAATCTTCCTTATCTAGAGGGGTTTGTTATCCACAACATCACCACCTATGTGACATCTTCCTTGTATAAAAACATTGATCATTTGTGTCCCATATTATCCAATTATTCATGGTTCCAACTTTACCAAATTAGCATTACATTGTCACAGTCAAGCCTCCCATTTATCTAATAGGTATGAGCAATTTTCATTTTCACGGCCAGTAGTCCTATAGTGCCCACATTGAAGTCTCTTTAGATTAGGAAAATTCTAATAAATGTGTTGTACTTCATTCCAGTTGTAGCATTATATAGGATTAATATGACTGCCACTCCCCAACCATGATATCCTCCTCTATGTCTACCATTGCCTCTTATTGCTATAGCATTGCTACTTTCCTCTACCCTAAAAGAGGATCGTTCAAATCTTTCTACCAAGGCTCATAAGGCTCAAAAATTCTTTGTTTGTGAGTGTTTGATATGTAAAAGTTGCATAGTAGGGTGATGGAGGTTGAAGCGTACTTTTACAATATTAGGATGAGTTACAAAATATGTTTGCAAGCTCTATATATCTCATAGTATTCATTAGATGTTTGACCCCAAAAAGACATTTGATTTGGATTGGGCACACCGGCCTCTCCTCTCAAGGCTAGGTAGTCATTGGCTAGATGGCCCTCATTTTGGTATATCATGCAACATACTTGCTCTCTCCCTACCTTATCCTTATCTAACTCTTATATTTTCTCAATCAAGGTGGACATGTGATCATTGAATTGGGATAGATTAGGAGTTGTTATAGTATAACGTATGTTAACCATATTGATGTAGGTATTCCCTAGGTACCTACTCTTTCAATCTTCATTCCATGTTCTAAGGAAATTATATTTGTAATTCAATTCTATTGCATGAGTGGGATATTGTTCAAGGGAAGGAGCCCACTAAAGAGCTACTCTTGGTGTTGTGTCTAATGGATCAAGTATGAGAGGAGACTCATTAGGTATAAAAAACTTTAATCATACTCTTAGGTCCTCTCCCTTGCTTTCTACTTTATGTCTTTTAGCTCAACACAACTTTTCTACTCTGATTTGGACTAATGAAATTCGATAATAAAGATCTTATTGACCTCATCTATGGTCTCATTCATACCTTTTGGAGTACTATAATAAAACTTCATGTACCATTGTAGAACTCTTCCCTACAATGTGGTTTGAAACTCAACTAGCTTATCCCTTTTAATGGAAATACGCCTAGCAGTCCAAGTCAATTCCAAAAGAAATCAAAGTCACTTGCCATCATTGTCACCCTTTCCTAAGAACTCAAGGATGTCAACACCACATTCAATGGTACTCCTTCAATAGGATTATCTCGAGTGTGTACAAAAATAAATCCTTAGTTGGTTGACTGGAGTTTGGCCTCTATCAACAAATAAAATATGATTCAAAATTGTGGTATTCCCAATGACTAAG
>WSFP011457255.1:0-19212 GCA_009831015.1 Picea engelmannii | reverse complement strand
TGATATTGAGAGAAATGCATAATGTACCTTATGCTGGGAACCCAAGTTATCAGAAAACTGTTGCAGTTGTCAAGAGCCAATATTATTGGCCAGGAACGAAGAAAGAAGTTGTTGATTTTATTGTCAAATGTTTAGAATGTCAGAAGGTAAAAGATGAGCATAGACACCCAGCTAGTTTTCTACATCCATTACCCATTCCTAAGTGGAAATGGGAAGTTGTAACAATGGATTTCATCACAAAACTACCCAGAACAAAGAAGCAACAGGATTCTATCATGGTAGTGGTGGATAAGCTTACTAAATCTGCCCATTTTATTCCAGTAAATCTCACTCACAAGGCAACCAACATTGTTGATATTTATATGAGAGAAATTTCTCAATTACATGGTATACCCAAGACAATTGTGTTTGACAGAGATCCAAAATTTACCTCAAAATTTTGGAAATGATTATTTAATGGATTTGGAACAAATTTGAATTTTAGTACAACCTATCATCCAGAATTAGATGGACAAACAAAGAGGGTGAATCAAGTGATTGAGTATATGTTGAAGATCTATGTGATGGACAAACTATCAAAATGGGAAGACTACTTACACTTAGTAGAGTTTGTTTATAAC
This sequence comes from Picea engelmannii, assembly GCA_009831015.1. Classification (NCBI taxonomy): domain Eukaryota; kingdom Viridiplantae; phylum Streptophyta; class Pinopsida; order Pinales; family Pinaceae; genus Picea; species Picea engelmannii. The sequence goes on along the minus strand of WSFP011457255.1, from coordinate 18,592 downwards.
AATGGGTACCAAACATCTCTAAAGATGAGCCCATTTGAGGCACTTTATGGTAGAAAGTGAAACACATTGGTAAGTTGAGATAAGCCAACAGATAGAGCAGTGGTTGCGCCAGATTTACTAAGGGAAATGGAGGAACAAATGTTGAAAATAAAACAAAATTTAAAGGATGCCCAAGATAGGAAGAAAAGATATGTTGATAAGAGCAGAACTCATAGGGAATTTAAAGTGGGAGACCATGTATTCTTGGAATTAAAAGCCAACATAAGTTCCCTGAAGTTGGGGAATTGTTCAAAGTTGGCAGCTCGCTATTGTGGGTTGTTTGAAATCCTAGAGAGGATTGGTCCAGTGGTTTATATGATTGCATTACCTACATATATGTCTGCTCATAATGTATTCAATGTATCATTGGTCAAGAAATATATGCCTGAAGCTAATCATGTTATTGATTGGAATGTGATTCAAGTGGATCAAGAAGGCGCTTTCCAAGTGCATCTGGTACACATTCTAGAATGGAAAATCAAACAGCTCCGGAATTGAGCCATAGGGCTTGTAAAGGTCCAATGGACTTGGTACGGTCCTGAGTATGCTACTTGGGAGCATGAGTATGAAATGTGGGCAGAATACCTGCATCTTTTTTAGGATTTTTGAAACTTTTGTTGTATATGTGTACATAATGCACTAAGGATAGTGCATAAATATGGGGAGTGGATTGTAATATCCCTAGGCCGAACCGAGTTGTAAATGTAAATACAAATGTGTGTAATTTGGTGAGCTATTTGATATCATTTTTTGTATGCACCTTTCATATCATACTGTACACATGTACTGTGCACTAAAATGATGAAGTGTGCATATTCTAGGATATTGCGCACAACAAACTTAAGTGCACACGATTTTGAGGCCAGGGAGCCTTTGTGTATATGTTGTGTTATATAGGCTGGAGAGCCAATTATTATAATCTAGGAGGCTTATGTTTTGTATTAGTACACAGTGTTGGAGAAATTTCTATTTTCGACACACTAGTTCAGTGGGAGTTAACTGACTAGTTCTATTTTAGACTTTTTGTTTTTACCATCACTATTATGCATGCATGCATTCCTAAGGAAAGCTAACTGCTTGATTGCTTTTCTTAATTATGGAATGTTTTTCCCTATATATGATTGTATTCCATTCATTCATTGTATCATATTGATCATGATCTATGCATCAATCATCGACTCATTGGAGTAGTGTGAATATATTTTATAATTCTTCCATATTGTATCTCTCTTCCTTTTCCTTATAAGCTTTGTTTGTGCATGCTTTAGCTAGATCTTTTGTGCAGGTTTCCATGAAAAAATGACATGGTATCAGAGCTATGCTGCTTGGAGCAAGCTAGACAAGCCAAAGAATAAGGAAAATCGGGGTTTCGACGAGCTAAATCTGTGGTCGTACCTTTCAGCAGTTATTCCTCCCAAAATATTACGTTTTGAAAGAAACGACTAATGTGCAAAGTAAATGGACCCATTTTGGAAGTGGGTTTTCAATCGTTTGGCGAGATTCCTCACCGTTTTCTCACAAAGTAAGCCGCAAGATAGCCTCTTGAAACTGATACGAATTTGTGGTTGTACCTTTCTACATTCATTGCTCCCAAAATATTATGTTTTGGAGGAAACGACCCATGCGGAAAGTAAATCGGCCCATTTTGGAAGCGGGTTTGCAATCGTTTGGCAATATTCCTCACCGTTTTCTCATAAAGTAAGATGCAAGGTCATCTCTTGAAACTGATACAAATTTTCACTTAAAATTCCCTTTCTGTCGTGATTTCTTAATTTTTCACTTGCAGATTGAGAGTAAATTTTTAGGGGTTATTAGAAACAGTGGGAGAGATGGTTATGACAAATATTATACAATAAAATTTGGTGGTAATCTTTGCACCATAAAATTATTTTGATTGGAAGCCCAAGGCAACATTCCAACTCAAAATAAAAGGACTATATAATTTGATGATGGCGACAGAAACAAAACCTACATTAGGGATTAAGAAGATGAGATGGGAAAACTGTAAGGATGAGGCCACATGACTACTTCTTGAGTTAATATCCACTGATTTATGGTTTCATGTTTCTGCATGCAATACTCCAAATGAGATATGGAACACCTTGGAAGGACTCTTTGGAAAGAAGGATGAGATGCGAGGTCATATGCTTGAGGTAGAGTTGAATACCTTAGACCCTAAAAGTTTTGATAATATACAATATTTTTTTACTAAATTTAAATCTTTGATATTAAGCTTGGGTGAATGTGGTATTGATAAGTCTACACAAGAGAAACAACTTATTCTAACAATCTTGGCCAAGCTAGGACCTGAATACACTGTATATGTCTCCAATTTCCATTCTGGCAGATATCTTTTTGGAACAAATTGGAAAATGCCTACGTTGGCTCAGTTCATTGAGTCTCTTACACAAGAGCAGAAAAAAATCATACATATGGGTCTCATGAAAGATCGCAAGGCACATGCACTCACCATGCATTATAGAAAAAGGTTATACAATAAAAAATTGAAGCAGAAACAAAAGGAGTTATTACATCTAGAGTCAAAAAAGGAGGGATATTCCAAACCCTTCAAGGATTTTTCAGTTTCCAAAGATTCTTCAAATTCCAAAGGGAAGAAGAAGAAGGGAAAGCAGTTCACATATTGCAATAAACTGAATCATGAAGAATCCACATGCATGAAGAAGAAGATCGATCTTATGACATAGGTACTTCAGAGGAATAACCTTAGAGACTTCATAACTAAAGGAGACAAGAAGAAGAAGGAAGAAGACCATGTGGCTAAGAAAGGTAATCATCATGCTCTGGTTGTAATTAATTTCTCATCTGATTCAGGGATTATAGATTCTGGTGCATCCCATCATATGGCAGCAAAAGAGGAAGTTTTCTCTTCTTTGAGTCCATGCTAAAGACCCCCTATTCTCATGGGGTATGACACTCTAGTAGCAGTAGCAGGAGAAGGGAGAGTGGAACTCCACAATGGGAGTTTTGAGAATGTTCTACATGTTCCAAAGATTTCTATGAATTTGCTCTCAGATTATCAGATCACTCAGAAAGGTAAAAAGGTTGAATTTACATCAGATTTTGTTTCAGTAATTGACATGCATTACAATTCCATCATTGCAATTGGTGAGGTGGATCAAAAGTAAAGGTTGTATAAATTCACTAAATTTTCTGACGATGACCCCTCTATTCTACTTACACATAAGGAGAGTACTTTACATGCACCTCTAGTGCAACATGAATATACTCTTGTTCTTCCATCAGTTTCAGACATCAGAGATGATTTCATACACTCATATTCTATACATGGAAATAAGAAGGTAGTACAACCAGATAAGAAGCTAGTGTTGAAGTTTCAACAGATGCCCAAGAAGGCACAGACCACACTTCAGGCATTAAGAAACCTTGCAGGAAATCCATTGGATTCAAGGATGACTCGATCTCAGCATGAGGATCCTTCTCATGTACTTTCAGCTTCAGAACCTGTGATGCCCATGCATTTCTATATGGTTCAATATACTGATCCACAGAACTACAATAGGGTTGTGGGAAATCCATTATGGCAAGCAGCCATGCAGAAGGAGTATGACTCACTCCTACAAAACTAGACTTGGAATCTGGTTCCACGTCCACCAGAAAGGAATATTTTTAGGTGTAGATGGGTCCATAGGATCAAGAGGTACAAGGCCCGACAAGTTGCCAAAGGACTTCATCATATCCATAAGGATTTCTACATATTCACGAAGACTTTTAGTGAGTCGAAGCTTTAGACTTTGTTGGATCGTCTTGCAGTGAAGAACACAGTTTCCTAGTAGCTACCATTTTCTTCTTTTGATACATTATCTTTTGAGGGGGGTTTTGTTCCCATGTGGTTTTCCCTCTTTCCTCACTTTTATTCAGTGTTCATTAGTTGCATTGTACATGAGTACCTAAAATGGCCTAGTAGTTGTGACTCATTTTTTACTCCATAATGATGTTCAGGGGGAGTGTTGGATAAATTTATATTTTTGACACACTAGTTTAGTGGGAGTTAACTGACTAGTTCTATTTTAGAATTTCTATTTTTACCATCACTATTATGCATGCATGCATTCCTAAGGAAAGCTAACTGCTTGATTGCTTTTCTGAATTATGGAATGTTTTTTCCTATATATGAGTGTATTCCACCCATTCATTGTATCATATTGATCATGATCTATACATCAATCATCGACTCATTGGAGTAGTGGGAATATGTTTTCTTATTCTTCCATATTGTATCTCTCTTCCTTTTCTTGATAATATTTGTTTGTGCATGCTTTAGCTAGATCTCTTGTGTAGGTTCCCATGAAGCACTGGAACAAAGAGCCTATATGTTAAAGTCCAGTGAGCTTATTTTTGTATATGTCTCATCATTAATATAAAATACATCGTTGCACGCAGATCGACCACGATAAAATAATATGGGGCACTAAACTCCAGTAGTTGTGCAAGGGCCGAGGGGGGGATAAATGTTAATAAAAGGGCTAAGCTAGGGAGATTAAGCCAAAAATTAATATTATATTAATATTTCTTAAGTATAAAGTATGGATAATTAGTTTATCCTAAGTTCTAAGGCTAGGGACAAGTAGGCCAAAGTAGCTCCCAACATGACAAGTGTCAAGTTGGGAACATGCATACATATAGCCTAGACTTAGTTCATTTTCCCATATTTCAGTCATCCATTCAATGATTCTAGGATCACTCATTCACTCAATCAATTGTCTTGTGTACCTTCCTATCACTATACCTAAACTTGTATCCATAACCATACATGTTTGTGTACCTGGTTATCTTGGGAGCTGGACTGAAGAAATGGGTTGTCAAGCCCATGGGATATTGAAGAGGTGGGTTGTTAGGCCCGCGAGAAATCTCTCAAGGTGAGATAATTGATGGGAATTGACTTATCAAGGTGTTAAACTACAACTACAAGGCTTTGAGACTTCCTGTCCAACCTATTGCTGAAGCCCGGAAAGGAAGTGGGGCAGCCAAAGGATTGTTGAGCAGAGAAGGGGCACACTTCCTGGGGTGGAACAGGCATGTGGTAAATGAGGGACTGTAGGCTGTTAGTTTGAGTTGGCACCTGTGACAGAGTCTTTCATCCATTAGCCTAGCTAGGAATCCCTTTACCCGGGTGGAGTTTAGTCCCATCTTGGGGGTGACCCACTGCTGAGAGTTATGAGTAGTGTGGTATAAGGCTGTGAGGTTCGTGGAAGGTATGCATGTAGTTGGTTATATTCTTACCAAGATAAGTGTCAATTGTGTGATAAATTACATGATGCATTATTATTTACGTGTTTATTTTTATGGGTTTATCTTATGTGTGGTTTATAATTGTCTTTGTATTTATGGTATTGCTTGTATATGCTACATGTATATGCTTATTGTTATTTCAGTATGAATCCATTTATTTACATAAAGTATTTTTTTGTTTACATTATATATATAAAGTTCCGCAAGAATTATGTGTGTATATGTTTTAATTGCATGAAGTTCAAAATTTTTATGTGGCATGGCTTAGTTGGATGTTGGGTATGTTATAGCATGTTAAGGAGAGAATAAAAGTGATTTTTGGAGTAGCATGGCCCGACCTAGGTGGTCGGGAATGTAACATCCTTGTATTCTCCCAGGTCTCGATGTTGCAATCCTCAACAACCTCATGATTCACAATGATCTTAGGATTTCTAGCTACATCGCTTTCATCAAACAGTTTTTCCAGAGGAACTAATCCCTTAGGGATGATGTTAGTTTTTAGTTGCACTATGTCTCTTCTAGCTATTTGGTTCTGAAAGGGGTACCACGTGCAACTATGTTTCCGTCTTCGTCACAATATCACTCATCATCAATGTTCACATTAGAGAACTCGATGCTCATTTGGAGAAATATTTCCACATGTTTGTCATCTTCAAACACCTGCCAAAACTTGATATTATCGGGTGTGTCCTGTTTGTGTTTGACTTCAATCTCATACATTATATTGGGGAAAATTGTAATTTTAAAAACTGAAGTTGAGGTGGCCAGAGAATCTGCAATTTGACTTTTCCCCCTTGGTATCCCTGACAAATTGTACTCTGAGAATTCTTTGAGGAGGTCCAACACTAGATTCTTATATGCCCTCAGCTTGATGTTCTTGGACTAATATATAACTTTCACTTGATTTATGAAAATATCAGAGTCTCCATGCACTACTGTCCTCTTTGTGCCCAACCCTTTCAAAGTTCTCAGACCCAAAATCAATGCCTCATACTCTTCCATGTAATTTGTACAATCAAAGGCAAGTTTGTAAGAGTAGAGTTTTGAGCCCACCTTGGGAGGATTTATCCATACACCGACCTCTGCTCGCTCCTTACTGACAGCTCCATCAAAGCTCATGTTCCACATTTTATTTTTCGTGTAGTTTCTCGGGTCCATGCCCTCTTTTTCTCGATGGACGACCTTATTCTCGACAGTCATGACAGTTGTCGGCTCCTCCCCTTCAAAGATCAAGCCATTGTGAAATATAGAGGAGCCGATATCGATGTCGACAGAGTAGATAGGGTGGTTGTTCAAATGGGTATTGCTACCCACCATGTACTTTAGCAACACTTCTTTATACAAGTGTCTCTCTTGGAATAAAACCGGGATAGTGGCGTACAACATATCCATTTGCAGGGTTCCCTTTAATTTTGCATCCCACAACCTGGATAATAGCATGTCGAATTTATGGGGTATGTCAACCACAACCACGTCCATAACTAGATTCTTATAAGGGATTTGGGACAACGAAATTTTTATTACTAGGAATCACCCTCAGACTATAATGAGGATAAGCCTGAGACCCATCAGTTATACAATAAATGTAAATGCGTTTTAAGGGGGTCAAATGGATAAGACTCGAGATAATGACATTCTAACTCATAAAATCTGGGCTGACATGCATAAGCAATTGAGGTCTTGTATCAACTTTAGTCAGTAAGTTGGAGTAAAGGTGAATAGGAGGAAGAATTTGGTGAGAAAGTGTAGAGGTCTACTATGGACATCAGGTCTTCCAGCAGCTTAAGGAAAAACAAAATCAAACACAAGGTCCTCTTGAATTCATATCACAAAGAAACTGAAATAAATTATAACATCACTATAATCAAACATTCTTCATAATACAGTTACAACAATCCATGTGAATCACTCCTTCATGAACTCTCCCAGTATCAGAGGAAAATAAGATAAGAAAGCTGACTTAGATTAACCAAGATTTCTCAAAAACAAATACATAACCAGAGAACCAATGTTCTTCATCAAAAGTTTACAAAACAGGAGCACTGCTCAACCATCGACCCTTAAAAAAATACTAAAATTGTTTATATATACTCAGAAATGTTGCAACCACCAGGAGTGTGATCAAACCTCTACATTTGAAGCTTCCAGTTGGTGCCTACTCTATCATCCTATGCAGGCCTTCTTATGCCAGACATGAGCCCGACTTAGTTAGGTGCTTTGCAGGAAAATCTGTCCCTCGGGAAACTTTGGATTGACAATCTCCCCCCATGACAACTCTCTGCATGTTTTCCATTTATGGGGTGAGACGAGGTCTCAATTGTAACCCCCATATTCAATAACTACCTTCATCGGGATCAGGATGAGGCCTGAAACTCATGAATTCTCACACAGTGCCCATGAATTTTGAGAGTCAATCTCGACGTCTTGAGGCCACACTGATCTTTTTCTATGACCAATATGGGTTCTTTCGGCCTTTGAAGAAGATCCTTTTCATCACTCCATCTTGCATGCGACCTTGGTTCATAACTTGGCACTTATATCCAAAGGCGCTTCAATATTTCATCTTCAAGAGTCATCATTCCACTTGATTTTAAATAATTCGATGCCCGAACTTGCAAAATAGCCTTATTCAGATCAACGATCGGACTTGCTTTGAATTTGATGACCACGATTGCTTCCTAGAAAACCCCATTTGTCGACCGCTCAATGCTAAAACCTTCGATTCATGAAACAACAAATCCTTGGATCTGGTGCCATGCGTCCCTCTGAATCAGACAACTCCTGTAGATTTCGGGTTTTGGGAGTTCATACCTTTGACGAACAACTTTAATAACATTTCAAACTACCAATTCTTGTGATTATTTTCCACCATTGATCTCTCCTAATGAGACCTATGGCCCAGATTAAGTCTTTGCTTGACCATTTATCTCGGGCCTTTTCCCCATCACTAAACTTCAAGAAACTTTCGAATTCCGAATACCCGTGAACTGTCAATCTAAACTCCACATGGAATCCCAACCACTGAAAACTGAACTTGCATGTTTGCTTGACTCGAGCTCATAACGAGTCGTTTTGAATGTTGTGCTTTTCACTTATGGCTGCAGCTTGCGACCCTTGACAACTTAATTTGATACCATTTGGCTCCACAGGGGATGGCATGCTCCCTACGAGCTGCCAAGAGCAAGTAGTTCCAGTGCCTTAGTTGTTGGGTTACAGAGTCGAGCTCAAAACATTTCGTCAAAGGCCAACATGTACATTATTCTACTTATAAAAAGGAAAATAAACACACATGCTCCAGAAAGAGCTTATTTATGTACAAAACCTAAGCTAACTGACTTTTATAATGGGCTAGGTGAAGGCAAACTTCCACTAGAGCCATTCAAACTGTTTGATAATCGAATCCTTCACTTCATTGTAAGTGATCCATTAAAAAAAAGGAGAGTGTGGCAGTTGACTAATTTCATTCTTATGATCACCCATATTACCTTCAAATGTTGATAAAAAGATCAAGCTTGCATGCTCCAAAGCATTTGAAAAGTGTAAATTTATGTATTGATTGACATGGTCATGAAATTGAAGGCAACGCATGATTAACTTATGAAAGTTTACATTCATTTTTTCAAAGTTGTTGACAACTGGCTTGATCTCCTCTATGGGCACACTTGATTGAATGACAGCCACAGGCATCTATGGGTAAAAAAGTTGTTTGTTTTGAACTATAGGTACAAGTGGAAGAAGGTTGGACGTAGGAGGTTGTTGATCCATTGATGACTATTGATTTACTTCTAGCTGTGTATAAACGATCTCTTCACGTGCCTCAACTAAAGGCTTCTCCTGGTCAAACTTTCGGGTTGTGTCTTCTATGACAAGGCCAACTTCTGCATCATCCTTACTATCTTCATAGTGATCAAATATAAGATAAGCTTGTTTCTCATCATCACTAGAATATCCATAAAAAATTGGTTGCCTTTCATGTTTATGATCAACCTTTAAAATAATAATTTCATCAAGAATATATCTGTTAAAAATATCCATTTCAGGCACAGTAGTAACTGTTGCTTCTAGTTTTTCATACACATGATTTTCATCTAGACAAGGCTTCTCATGGATACCTGTGTCGAAGACAAAATTATCCACATTATTTTCTTCATAGGGACAACAGGTAAAAACTACCTTACATTCAGAGTTGAGATGATATTGACTTTAAATCCTATCACAAGCTTAGAGGTTCTCCTCTACTTCCTCAACATCCATGAATAATTGTGATAAATATGTAGATATCCTTTCTCTCAGGAGAAGGACAAGCTTTGAATGCTGAGCCATGACATAGTACACCATGGAAACAGTCTCTGTGGGTCTGATCTCTACAGGCATACTATGATAAACACTGTAAAACCTCCTGTTGAACACAACCAAGGTTTCCTCTTCGCCTCTCCTCAAGTCATTAAAATCATCCCAGTACTGATCAATGGACTTTTTCTCACCCTACCACTTTAAAAATCATTGTATAGCTCAACCCAAGAACTAATGGAGTCAGCTCCCAAACCCTTAAACCATACAACAACATCTCCTAAAAAGGATTTGGAAAACAACTTCATGGTAACATCCTCATGAAATATCTCAAACTAATCAATAAAATTATCGAAAGCCTCCACATGCCTCTCAGTTGTAACATGATCCTCTCTAGAAAAATGAGGAAAGTACTTAAAGAAATCAAGAGGATAAGGATGAACATGATATGGAAACTTTAAAGGTTTAAATAGCTTGTCTCTGATTCTAGTTTGAAAACTAGTGGGTTGAATATGAGGCTTAACACGCTGATGGCAAGGCTCAATAATAACAACAGGATGTGATGAGATTTGAGGAGTCTATGGATCCATTTCAACCTCCCCAGGGGTACAAGGGTGATTGAGTTCAAGAGGGATTTCAATATGAAGCTCACCTTTATGAGTAGGTTGAGCTGAGGATATAATATCAACATCTACAACACAGGCATAAAGCAGGTCTTCTTCTTCCAAGGATGGATATATAAAGGAAGGATAGTGATCAATTGAATAAACAAAGAAAAATAATATATGCTTTATATGTGAAGGGAAAAACAAAAATGAGCTAATAAAGAACAACAAAATTTCATGAAGAAAGCTCATAAGATGATACCTAGTCATTCCCTTCATCTTTCTATCAATAGGATCCTCCCTAGTGGAGTCTCTGATGTGGAGTTTCTAGGTAGATGATTATAATCAATTTTTGTATCCCTATCTTTTCCACCATCAAGAGTTGTATCTATGTTGTTCTTCCCAGGGAGCTCTTCAATCTACTCAAATCTCTCCCCGACAATGACGCCATTTATGTTAGCACTAGGAATCACCCTCAAAATGTAATGAGGATAATCCCAGTACCCATAAATTATACAGTGAATGTAAATGATTTTCAAGGGGTTCAAATGGATAAGACTCGAGATAATGATGTTCTAACTCATAAAATCTGGGCTGGAATGCACAAGCAATTGAGGTCTTGTATCAACTTCAGTCAGTAAGTTGGAGTAAAGGTGAATAAGAGGAAGACTTTCGTGAGAAAGTATAGAGGTTTGCTATGGACATCAGATCTTCCAGTAGCCTAAGTAGGAAAAAACTCAAACACAAGGTCCTATTGAATTCAAATATCAAAGAAACTGAAAGAAATGATAACAACACTATAATCAAACATTCATCATAATACAGTTACAACAATCCATGTGAATCAGTCAATCATGAACTCTCTCAGTATCAGAGGCAAATAATATGGAGTAAGAAATCTGACTTAGATTAACCAAGATGTCTCAAAAACAAATACATAACCAGAGAACCAGTGTTCTTCATCAAAAGTTTACAAAATGGGATCACTGCTCAACCATCGACCCTTAACAAAATACTAAAAATGCCTATATATACTCATAAATGTTGCAACCACCAGGAGCGTGATCAGACCTCTTCATTTAAAGTTTCTATTTGGTCCCTACTCTGTCAGTTTGTGCAGGCCTTCTTATGCCAGACGTGAGCCTGACTTAGTTATGTGCTTTGCAGGAAAATTCATCCCTCGGGAAACTTCGGATTGACAGTCTGCCCCCACAACAACTCTCTACATGTTTTTCATTTATGGGGTGAGATGAGGTCTCAACTTCCACCCCCATATTCAATAACTACCTTCATCAGGATCAGGATGATGCCTGACACTCATGAATTCTCAGACAGTTCCCATCACTTCTGAGAGTCAATCTCGACGTTTTGAGGCCATGCTAATATTTTTTTGAATGACCTTCTCGGTGACAGGTCCTTCCAATCATTTTTCAACTGAAGTGACTATTTGTTCGAGCTATGCACATTTTCCTTAGATTTCCTCAAATAGTGTGCAAGCTTCATCCTACACTGGCTGGAGTTTTTGGGTCACTTCCATGACCTTGCTCTGAATGGCATGGGCCTGTTGCTGAACCATGTGTTTCTCCCGGGCTCTTTTCATTCTCTCAACCAGTGATAGTAGCTTCAACTGCGCTTGCACTATTGTTGCTTGCTGCTTTGCTTCCTGGAGTTGTGACCCCAGTTTCCTGAGCTTAGGGTCCTCTGCAAGGTGCTCATAGGTATGCACACTTCTACTGGTGAGTTGTTTTCATTCCAAGGCTAATGTCTTGATTCTATGGACTGTGCTTTAGGTAGTTTCTTCTCTTTGGTCTTGCACTTCCTACGGAGTGCTTGGCACTACTTGTAACTCCAGTTCGACTATCCTCTGTTGGAGTTGTTGAATGGCTTTGGAAAGCTTCCCTACTTGTATTTCTACTGTGTCTTCTTCCATCTATTCTAAGCCCATCATAGAGAGAAGTTCTCTAATGACTACTTCATTAACTACAATCTGTTCTGCGAGAAAATTTTCCTTCTCCTTCTGGATCTACACTCTATCCTCTGTAAACTTCGCTTGGATGTTGTCTTTTTCCTTTTGTGAAACTTGACATTGTTCTCTGGCTTCCTCTTTTACTTTCTTTAAGGCCTCTGTGGAATGCTCTTTTTCTTCTTGAACATGATGAAGGTGAGATTTGGTCGCATCTGCTATTCGACGGAGTTGGGCAGGTTTGTCTCCCAACTCTATTCCTTATGATGATGGGGGCGCAATAGACACTTCATAGCTGGAGTGGAGGACTTCCTATACCCCTTTCATATATGTTTCAATTCTTTCATACATAGTCTCTTATTTGTCTTCATTGCACTACAAGATATATTCTGAGGTATCTGAGATAGCGACGAATATGAAATCTATCTCATCCATCGTGAGCACAGTCTGCATCTATGGTTTAATAGCTTTGGACTTCTTCTGTGATGTAGGGTTCGTGGGGCACACCTTTCTTTTCTTGGATGTCTCAACTTCAGCAATAGGGTCCCTAGGCGATGTTACCTTGCCTTGTTTCTACTTGTGTTCTTCTCCTTTGTCTTATTTTGTGTCTACTTTGTCATCACCTCCCCCTCGAGGTGAGTCTGAAGTGGTCTCTTTTGATGCACTGTTCAGATTCTGTACCTCTTCCTTTTTCTTCCTTTTGCTACTTTTGGGTGCATGATACTCTTCGCGAGTGACCAGAGGACTTCCGATTAGGTCAGGGTCAGATAGTTCTGCCTGGTCAATTGATACAAGGAGATCTGTAGGCCACTCCTTAGTTATTTCTTCCATGTCCTCCTCAGTGATCTTGTAGTAAGATTGGAGCTCTTCTTTATGTTCATCTCCTCGCGCAGTGATATAAATAACATTTCTATCTGCATGGAACTTCACAAATGGTATGAACCTATGTTGGGTATTCGGTGTCATGCCAGGGGAAGAATCAATATCCCTCTTCAACTGCAGGTAATATGTGTGGAACACAACATTTGACTACCATTTTTTAGCCATGTCGCTCGAATACAAAAACATGGTGAACTTTGCAGCTAAGGGTTCTGATCGCTTAATCTCAGGGAAGGTATCACCTTTCGGCATCTCCCAAGCAATGAAGGCAATGGGGATCAACAACCAACTGAAGTGGAACTTGTAGCCCTAATCCTGAGCTTCATGGCAGTCTTGTTCTAACTAGTTGACGAGGTAGCTCACCCAGTTCATATGTAGCCCTTCCACACATTTTCCTGGAAGGTGGACGACAAACCCCATGACCTGCGTGGGTCTATTCTTCCTTACTATATTACCAACAATCAACTGGCAGGATAGGTGCACTGCACCATTCTGGATGGAGGCTACCTTGTAACCCCTCTTCTCCTTTTCCACATCGCCATAGGTGTCTTTTATTTTCTGCGCCAGGGTGTGATCTGCAGTCTTTCTTGGGTAAAAGTCTTGTGGGTCTAGTCCTTGCATGCTTAATCTGGTGATCCTATGGATCAACGCCAGATCAATGGTGATGCATCTTTCCAGCCACATATAACCACCATGGAATCCCAAAAGAGGGAGTTTAACGCATGCGTTAACCTCTTGATGTCTTATGAAATGTGGTATCTTCATCATGTTCAAGATAGTGGACCTCTCGATGTCCATGGTCCACAACTGGGGGATGATCTTCGACTTATTCCCCTTTGTATTGGTCAAATACTTGTATGGTGCGAGCATGCCATAGTTCTTGCAGTCTCCTAAGTTATAGTTGTTGATATTCAATGTCAGAATCCTCTCCAACTGTGGTCTGACTGCATGTATCCCCTTAGAGAGGTACACAGTGATGACTGTGTAGTCGAAGTCCCTCAAGACGTTGTCGCAACTCACCGCGCTAGCCAGAGGTAGGATTTAGTTGGGAATTATAGATGGGATGAGTTTCACATTCGCTAAGTCATCACAATGCTTAGTTCATTTCTTTGTCGCAACTTGGGATGGTCCACATCCACGAGTAGTTGACGGGGATTCTTGCACTCCTCTCGTCGACGAGGCTTGGATGCTTGTGGACATCACCTTCTCAGCCATGAGGTCTATTAGGATCTCTTCGACGACATTTTCTACTTTTCTAATTTCATCTGACATGCACATTCGATATCTGATATCTCAGGTCGATGAAAAACACTCAATGTAATGGAACGGATGGCGAGGTCTCAATAATCACTACGCGAAAGCAACTAGTTCTCTTTGGGCTTGGATAATCACAATTGGCAAAATTGTTATAGGTGCAACGATTGATGGGATAAATATACATCACCATAACGAACTCTTCCAATGGGCAGGAATGCCTCAATCAATGTAATTCCATCTATTATGGTGTAGTCCCAACGGTCCAGTGGTGAACGTTCTAGCAATAACTACGTTTCCATTTGTTCTAGAGCATCGTTCTAATGGTCGGGACAACTCCAACGATCATATTGCTTCATCATGGCTAAGTTCCAATTTAGGTTGTTCTGATATCTCGACGAAGTTCCATTTCTACAAACCTTCTTTCTGTGGCGTCCTCCCTGGAGATTCCTACAACTTTTATAACTTTTCTTTCTTCTTGCTGAGATTTCTGGCCTTCTTTCCTAAAATCTGAGTCACTGGTTTCCTATTTCCATTATCGTTATTATATACTCTTGGCATGGTAACTTTGCAATGTGGAGGGTCTTTCATAGGGTTTGAGGGTGATACTTCTTCTCTTTCTAGGGTAGGTGCTCTACTCTCTTGTACAGACAGTTGTTTCAAGTGTTCCTCTGTTCTTTCAACTTCGACAGTCCGGTCTCTGGCCCTAAGTTTCTTTGAATTGTTCTCTTGTTATTCTACTAAGTGTGTTATTATCCTAGCCATGAAATCTCTTAGTTCTTGATTTTTCTGTTCTAGATCCTCCTCTTCTTGTTTCCTCCATATCTGATCTTTTTCAATCCAGGTTTTTTCTAGCAAAATAGAAAATGGGGTGTTGTTCTCAACAAATTTAATGATATCAAATTCTTCTTTTGTCGAACTCCCATGAGAACTCATAGGTATCTAGGTAAGTCTTCCACATAGGGTTATTATCTTTCCTCTAAATAATCCTATTCCTCCCAGTGAAGGAACCATAGAAGGCTTTCCTAAAATTTCCCAAGTACTTTCTGTCATAATGTTCACCTATGTTTCTACATCCAATACAAAGTATATGTTGAAGTCTCCTATTCTTGTTTCTATGAACTCTTTCTCTTTTAAGATCTTTGATAAGTTGATATCTCTGTGATCATTCAGGGTTTCTTTCATCTTCAATAATATAGCCTCTGATTCTTTCCGTTTCTTAGTCTCTTGGCCTTCCTCAGGGTTTTCTTGTCTCACATTCATCTTTTCAGCTTTGGCAATCATTATAGGCTAGTCCAAAACTTCATGTCCAGTAGCCTTACAACAAAGGAGAATAGGACCTCTACAAGGGCATTCCTTAGCAATATGTCTCGGTCTTCTACAACTATAACAAAGAGTTAACCCTGTCTTTCTCTTGAACGATCTCCAACCTTTCCTGTACTGCGCATTGGGATCACAGTGGTGGGTCTTCAGAAAATTATTTCTAGGATCCTGCATCCACTTGTTAGTCCAACAATTCTTTCTATGCATAGGAATAACATATCTTTCATTATTTCTATCAGATCTATTCATATTAAATCTTCTTTCTTCTAGTTGTACCCTAGTTTTCAGACTAGGAACAAATCTATTAAACATACCTAGATCCATTCTTTTGAAATAAAAATTTTCACTTCTATTACCTTTATAAGAGCACAAAGCTTCAAGATCTTACCTTTATTAGAGAACAAAGCTTCAAGATCTTACCTTTTTTTTTCTTCAGATCATAATTCTCTACTTAGCACAGAGCTTCACAAGCCAAGTATAATACTGCGCACTAAAGCAACAGATCTATGCATAGATATTTATTTTCTTCAGTTCCAAACAATCACAACTTCAAGTCCTAGAAACAGAACTATTTGTTGGCACAAGGGCATACCCAGGGTTCAACACTTCAACAATGCACCAACAAAACCCTGACTACCGGCCCTTTCGGCAACACCTGCGAAGCATATGAAGTCTCACCCGAGGTAGAGGAAGGGGTGGTTGTAGGACTCAAGTGTCTACAACCTATCCGGGACACATATATGTGATTACAACACTTAACAAAGAACTTAGCAGTTAATATTCATCAATAGTTAACTCTTATTTACATCACAGGTCGGAACCCTAGTTACAGAGCAACGCAGTATTCAACAAGATCTAATACATCCAAGCACTTAGCACATAGAAACAGATCAGATCTAGCATTCATTTACATCACTAGGAACTAAGCTACTATATCAGATGCATCTAACATACATAAAGATAACAACATTAAGCATAAATCACATCAATCACATAACAACTATAATGCACAAAGAAACCACAACACATGATATACGTGGTTCACCCCAGTGTGGGGCTACGTCCACCAACTCTTCTCTTCTTTATTGTCTTCTTTCAATCTTCTACAAGAACAGAGCCACAGGAAACCACTCTGCATAGGATAGGAGATATGCGTGCACCTCGCCAGATCCTCCCTCCCAGAGTTAGGTTTAAGCACAAATCCTTCTTATAATCTTCACACAATCTTCTTACAATCACTTGCACTTAGCTCTGCAAGTTCTTAACACATAGTATGCACAAAGCCTCTAGCTCTGCACTAAGCCACAAATATTCACTACTACTTCACTTAGCACACCAACCCCTTCTTACATTGCCTAGCTATCTATTTATACATTAGAAAATGGGCCTAAGTATGGATAAACCCATGGGCCGACATCCCATACCCGTTACATAAACCCTAAGCCCAAAAATACCTGAAAAGGGGGCCGAGATCTTGTGATCTCCGCTTCTCCTTGTGCTTCATCTTCGAGCCATCCTATTGAAGTCTAAAAATCAGTCAAACATAACCCAATTTCTCCAAAACTTGGTCAAGGTCCAACAAGGATTCATTGGGAGTTTTACAGGAGGATATGTGAAAGAGGAGTTTAGAAGAAATGAGACGGAAAATAGTTCGAAATGCTTCATTCATTCGATTCCAATCTTGGATTTTTCTATGGCTTATGTGGTTTTTGTCTTTGTGTCCATGGTTACCCTATATAATCCTCTTCCTATAATATTCACTATCATCTTCTCTTTCCATGAAAATAAATTGTACAGTGTAATAATGAATTCTTTTGGAAATTCCATTTTTCTGCTGTCTTCAATCTTCGGTACATGAAAAAAGAATTTTGTGTGTATTTTTCCTAGAAATCTATTGGCTCTAATACCATGTAAATTTGTTGAACCTACATAGAAAATATCTAGCTAGCAAATGACATACATGATTTGCAAAGAAAATATGAGAAAAGAGAAGCATGAGAGAAAGAATGGAATAATTCTCATTAACCAAATGAATGAATGATAATTTACACATGAAATACTCTGTATAGCTCAACTAATGCACATTGAAGGATAATCCAATCTACCATAGTGGTGGTCTAGAGTGATCTAGACATAAACCAACAATTACAGGAGTAAACTACCACCTAGTCTAGTCTCTCATGAAGTTACGGGAGTGAACTGCCACCTAGTATGAGTTAACTAGTCTCTCAGTCTTCAGTTAACTGACTGAAACAAAGTGAAGTGAGGAGAAGATCAGGGAATCATGAGTAATTTTCTAGTCTAGTGATAATCCCAAGGAAAATGCACATTAGTTGGTGATGATCCCAATGTTGCATGGTGATGATCCCAATGTGGCATCTAGACTCCACTCAACTGATCAAACTAAAGTGTGAATTGAAGAGAATATTCTTCGAGAGGAATATTCTCCCTAAACTATAGGAGACTAAATAATGAATAATAAACGTAGGGAAAACCTTAGGAAAAATAAATCCTAGGTGTGTGTGAAGTATCGCCAACACAAAAAATCAAAAAATATTTTCTTTTCTAGATTTCATTACATGTTTTGATCCCAAAATCTAGTTTACATGTGTGGACAAGATTACATGGACTTTTTTTTATGAAAATTATGAATTCCATCGAACTTGAGGTATGTGTTTTCAAACTGCCATATAGGAATAGGTTTTTCCTTGTGATACCATCTTGAATTATTAACCGTCCATTTTATCATCACAATTCCTTAGGTTCGATCCTATCAAGTTGTGACATTAACCACACCATTTTTTGCACGTCATAACTTTTTCAGTAGTGCCTACCCTCCATGGGAACCCTAGTTAGCACCTAGATTTTTATTTGGTTCCCATATTTTGATTCTCCATGAGCTCGGGAACCCTCCATATTCTGGCCATATCCTATGGGCATTCCTAAAATTGTTAAGTTTCTTAATGGT
>WSFP011457249.1:0-19213 GCA_009831015.1 Picea engelmannii | reverse complement strand
AGAAAGAGCATATACCCGTGTTCTGCTGAAAGGAAGGAATTGACTCGGTTTACGAAATACAAAGGAAGAAGTAAGAAAGGCATCAATAAGCATTGTATTTATTGAAACCGGAAGACAGAGGAATAAGGTCTATCGCACACATTCCGAGAAAGAAGGTCCTGAATACAGATAAGGAATTAATAAAAGTATGTGGACTGGAGCTTGCTAGCTCAAGACCTTTAAGTCAATATACAAGATTGAATTTATTGTTGTTATACATGTAACACAAAATTATCCATCATTTCACCTTAAAAAAACTGAATATCATAATATCACAACTAGTTTGAAACATAGTTAAAATTTGAAGTGTATATTTAAAATTTGAAGTGTATATTAAAGACATTTTTTTCAAAAGTTGGAAACCCTAAGTAATAGACCTTTATTTTGCATCACAACCATCTCCATCCCCCATCATCTTCACAAGGTTTGAAATATAGATAAAATTTGAAATGTGCATTTAAGACACTATTTGAAATGATGGGACCCATAAGTAATAGACTTTTATTTTGAGATTACTGATCTGTGGTGGTATGGAAACATAGATAAAATTTAAAGGGTGCATCAAAGACATTGTTTCAAACGAGGGGACACATAAGCAATAAACCTTTATTTTCAGATAATTGGAATGTGGTGGTATGGAAACAATGATAAAATTAACATTTGAAAGTGTACATCAAAGACATTGTTTCAAAAGATGGGACCCCATAAGTAATAAACCTTTATTTTGAGATCATTGGAATGTGGTGGTATGGAAACATACATAAAATTTGAAGTGTACATCAAAGACATTGTTTTAAACTATGGAACCCATAAGTAATATACCTTTATTTTTATTGGAATGTGGTGGTATAGAAAACCTTTATAGATAAATGGGTTAATATAAACAAAATTTGAAGTGTACATTAAAGACATTGTTTCAAAAGATGGGATCCAAAAGTAATGGACTACTATTTTGAGATCATTGGAATGTGGTGAAATGGAAAAATCTTATATCTAAATGGATTAGATGTATGGAGTTTGATTGGTCTTTTCAAAACACTAATTTTGAAAGGAGTACATATTTTTTTTATATAAAATATGAAGGAAAATAAAGGATACATCAAAGACATTGTTTCAAAATTTTAAGTGTACATCACTTTTATGTATGGAAACATACATAAAATTTGAAGTGTACATCAAAGACATTGTTTCAAAATGGGACCCATAAGTAATAGACCTTTATTTTGAGATGATTGGAATGTGGTGGTATGGAAAACCTTTATAGATAAATGGGTTAACATAAATAAAATATGAATTGTACATTAAAGACATTGTTTCAAAAGATGGGACCCATAAGTAATGGACTACTATTTTAAGATCATTGGAATGTGGTGGTATGGAAAAACCTTCATGTGTAAATGGATTAGACATCTGGAGTTTGATTGCTCTTTTCAAAACACTAATTTTGAAAGAATACGTATTTTTTTTTATAGAATATGAAGAAAAATAAAGGATAAAAATGACCATAGTGTAAATTTCTAAACAAACAAATTAATTTAGAAATAAAATGCGTATTTTTCCTATAATGATGAGGGGGAATACAAACTCAGATCCAGAAGGACGATTGTATTTTGGTGCCAAAATTAATTCCTTATGGTGTCGTCGAGTGATGTGTTGATCCCATGTGTGGAGAAGGGCTGCAAGGGGAGAGTTTTCTCCCATATATGGCTAGAAAACCCCATATATGGGAGAAAACTCTAGCCATAGCTAGGAACAAAGAAGGAGACATCAGATTTGAACATACAAGCTCCATATCTTAGCAGACATTAGCACCCCAGCCTGCCACAAGAAGGAAAACACAAAAGAACGCCACGCAACACCCACCAACGTCGCACCAGAGATACAAATGCCAAATCTGCGACCAAAGAGGAGAGGACAGTGACCAAGAAAAACCCCAGCCACACAAAGATCGCCTCCTCGCGAGCAACAAGACTTGCACCATGGTCCGGGAATCTACAACTAGGGTTTCCCCAACCGCAACCCGATCTCCCAGCAATCATATTACATTAAATCAAAATCTTTTTATTGCTGGAGCCTAGTTGGTTTGTTTTATATCCCATTAATTTTAATTTTGTTGAAAATATTTACAAGTCGAATCATTATTGGTATAACCCTTATTAGTGAATTAATTTTCCCAACGTCATGGTTGATTACTTTCCTTGTATCAATTATTTCAAAATAATTAAATGTTTTAAGAAGTTCCTAATTTTGGAAGAATTATTTGATTTGTTTCTATTTTGTCTTTTATTAGTCCCTGCCCTTCGCGCTGGTAGGGACTAATAGTAATCGATTTTCAGCCTTTCTATTAAATTGACACAAAAACAAAAACAAAAAATCACTCTTTTAACCAAAGTTTTGAAAAAATCATATAATTTAGGTTGGAAATTCATATACCTAAATCAAAGTTTTGATATCGACTTCTTATTTGGCCTCTTCCCGAGGCACAAGGAAATGATAGCTTAGTTTATTTCATAGTTTTGAGTAATCATTTAGGAAATGATAACTTAGTTTATTTCATAGTTTTGAGTAATCATTTTTTGCAAACAAAGTAATGCTAGACTTGAGTCTAGCATTACTTCTTAACATTAAATGTTATGATATAATGGATAGGCCATAATAATCCATAGCCCATTGCATTTGCTGCCACCTACACCACCATGCAAAGCTACATGATCCTGTAGTTTCTCTTCTTTCACTGCTCTTGCACACATGACACAGCCTCCTCTCCAATTTCCCACAACCATTCTGTTAAAATTTATGCTTGTCTGCTAGTATTTTCACTTGCCCGCGGCATGCAACATCAATCTGCTAGTATTTTCGCTTACCTGTGGCATGCAACATCAATTTTCCACATCAATCTCGGAAGGAGGATGAACCCTCGCTTTACTACAACATGCAACATCATTCTCTGTTTTCTTTCTTTAGGTTGGTCACTCCTCGATGGTTTCTACTTCGATATCTTTCTCCCAATGGTCCATCTGCGAACTACCGTTCTATTTTTCCGATTTCTTCTGATTTCTTCATTTGTTGGATTCCTATTATGGTTTTGGTTTCTACTTGGATGTCTTGCTCTCGATGGTCCATCTGTGAACTACCCTTCTAATGTGCCAACTTCTTCATTTGTTGGGTGCATATTTCTTCATTCGCGGTTTGCAACCATTACGACCTGCAGGTGAACGAATAAATGAGTAATACTCAATACAACATTAACCTCTAACAAAATAGATTATGTCTTCAATTTGCACTTCATTTAAATGTTGTTTTTTTACATTTAGATGAGCTAAATGTTGTTTTTTTGCATATAGAGCTCATCTAAACTGACATCCATTTTTTTCATTTTGAACATGAAAACAGGTGACAAAACCATCAGAACACCATTGGAACTTTCATGTAACAAGAAGCAAAAATAATCTTGCTAGAAATGGAAGTATTTATGGGGTCGATGTTTGTAGAAAATTTGACATCCATGCCTCCTACTTGTATATCTATTTGAATACATGAGAAAAGCAAGCATATGAGTCTGCATACCTTCTTGTTCCAACTTATATTCGCTTGGTTACTTATCCTATCCAACGGACCCTGTAGTTAAAGGCATTGAAACCCCATTAATGAGGGCCTAATGAGTGGTTGAGTAGGAGTCATGTCCAGGCTACCCGCAGAAGGCCCTTGACGTGTAAAAGATACTGGATCAAATGCTTTTACATGTGCATCCTTTGCAACCTGCCATTTGTAACCATCAAGCAAATTGTGTCAAAGGCAGAGTGTTAAGCCACTTAATAATCCAAAAATTGCATAGCAGTGAAAAATTGACCTAGTCCTAGATCCCTAATAGGTAGTAGCAGAGAAAGGAATACAACCACTTGCAGATGCATATGCAATTATAAACCCATCACCTTGTGCATATACGTATGCATATCCAACATCGGTTGAAGTTTACTTAGTTGATTGACCTTGATGACCCATAACCCATTTATTCATAATAATTCTACTAATAAGAGACAAAGAAGCAAGCAACACCACTTACAAATGCAGGTCCCATTTACTCAATTGCCCAAGCAAAAGAACTAGTAGAGGTACTAGCATATAAGGTAGTAATTTACCTTGAATACGCCCCATTTTACTTGGTATAAGAACCAAATATAGAGGAAAACACAATTTCACCGCAAAAAACACAATTTCACCATTGAATCCACAATTAAGGTCACCCCACCAACAACAATGGATTTCGCTACAAGGTTGTCAGTCCCAGGTATAGATACAAACCCAATTGACCGAGATTAATACCCCCTTCAACCTTACTTGCTTACTCTGCAATACTTTGGTTGCTAGAAGTCAATAAAAATTGCTTCTTTACCTCATCCAGTTTTGGAGTTGTTCCACCATTCATTCAAGATTGTAAGTCGTTAACTTTAACTCAGTTTTGAATCAAAAGGGGTTCATTCTCATTAATAGAGAAATCAGGCAGGTGTTTGAATCGCACCACAACCAGAAGGGAAACCTCGTGACCATACTCAATATTCTATTTTTCTTATTTCTCGAATTGCCAAATCATCTTCGCTCATGATATCTCTAGTAGCTAGTTTTTTCACTTCTTCTCTTGAGAAGGGAAATTCCAGAAGAAGATAACTCTTTCTTCCCGGAGTACCAAAAACAAGAAGTATGCAAAAACCAAATGCAAGGAAAGGGAAGTAATTATCATATGACCACAGTGAAGGTACCCCTAGATCGGTAAAAGGCATGCTTGTCGGTAATAACATCTGGTGATTGGTTGGCATTGTTTTCTTGAAAAGGATAACAGACTCTTGAAACGTTGGTGATTACACTTAAGCATGCTATTTTATTTTATAGTAAATCATGGCGGTTACTGGCCCCTTGAACATTGTTCTACCCCAATGTTGATTAGTCAATGGATTACCAAATTGTCCCAAAAATACTATGGATGTGGCAATAAAACTATGCTTGTCTACAACAAATCGCTTGGTACATTTAGTTGTCAAGATAAATCGCTTCGTACATTTATTAAAAATGAAAGGTGTCAAGATAAATATTGAGGTTTCAAAGAGAGATAATATAAAAGGTGTCAAGATAAATATTGAGGTTTCTTGAATGAATTATTGGTGCTAGTAGATATATGTTATAACTGCTTGCATCACAACGAGTTTCTTGAATGAATTGAACTAATAGAAATTCTAGCAATTCTAAGATAAGAAAAAGAATAGCAAGAAAGAACGGTTTCATTGTTGAAGATCTCTTCGTTGCTGAAGGATTTGATCGAGCATATCGAAAGGGGGGTCTTCTCTCTGGCCTGTGAAGAGTTTTTCATAGATTGATTGCGTAGTGACTAGGTTCTATTTCTATCTGAATTAACTTAGTCCACATCAAAACAAGTTCCTTGTGAGCTCCCCGCTAATATACTCCCACTAAGCTACTCGAACTACAACGTTTGGCAATAACAAATTTCTTCCACCACAGTTGGCAGGGACTTGCTGCCCTTTGCATCTCCACTTGTTATTATTGAAAACAAAATAACTAGTTTCCTATCTTTTATGCTTCAACTCTTGTATTGTTTTCAATGTATAAAATGTCAGCTCGATTTTACGTCATCTTACTTAATACCAAACATGTTTAACATAATTATTCGTATCATTGTTTGATTTTCCAGAGTATAAATACATGTAAAGAAACATTAAAGATAACAAAATAAAAAATAAAAATAAATATATAAATATTGACGACATAAGATGTAAGTCGTTATATACAATATATTTTCATTTAACGGTTTCACCTTCTAACTTTTAACTATAAGTATAAGAACTCGCATGAAATTACTTACAAATCACTAATATAAATCATTAATGTACAAAGTTCTATAAATATTTATTATAGAAACATTAGTATTCAAATGCAATAATCGTCGTCATCATTAGTAATGGTTTTCATGTTCATAACTCAGAGTTGTGAACTTGATTAATCTTTATAACATGATATTACCAAAAGAATCTACCATGAATTATCTTTCGAATGAGTGGTTTTTAACAAACATGTAATTAGCTCTTTAACTAAGATTAATTACGTAGGGAAGAAAATAACTAAATCCCATTGTTTTAATGAATATTAAAAGAGATATTGTTCAATTTTATGTTCATTGTCTTTATTAGTCCTTGCCTTTAGGCCAGGGATATAGTAATCGGTTCGTCGATTTTTCAATTAGTTTTGCACGCGGTTCAAAATATTTTATCCAAAGTTTAGCAAACTTTTATATTTTATTTAAGTTCAGTTGTTTTTTATCCTAAGTTCATGTTAAATTTAGGTTTAGAGGTTTTATTTTCTTTTCAATTTTATCATAAGTTCATCTTTGAGGTCTTATTTGGCCTCATCCGGAGGCAAAACCTTGCATTATTCACCAAAACCTTAGTTTAAAAGACATACTTGTTTAATATTTTTTGTTGAGTTTAAGTAATGCTAGAAATAAATCTAGCATTACTTCTAACATTAACTGTTATCCTAAGCTTTGCAAACTTATACCATTTTTAAGTATATATCGTTTTTTCAACTCACATGTTATAGGACATCTGGACTTTAGGTGTCTCACATGTTATGGGACATCTGGACTTATGCTCCTTAGCTGCCTCAAATCTTAAAAAAAATAATGCTTGGAAAGTATATAGCTAGTAGCTCCAGGGTCTCAAATTCCTTCCATGCCTACCCTTCCTTCTGGAAGAGAGTTCCATCGCACCCCCTTACCTTTCTCAAGTTTCCATTTCACTCTTGCAGGTCAAGCCCTTGCACGAAAGTGCCTCAAGCACGCCTATCCTACTTCCAAGGAGGCTACTCGGATCCTATCCTGCTTCTAAGGAGGTTGCTCGGATGATGAAGGAGCTCCCTTCCCTGATCTCTCCCAATCTCTTTGCCTATTAGCCAAGGCCATACCAGTTGGGAGGGAGGATGGATGGGATCAAACTGGAGAGCGTGAGCGAACATAAATTATTTCAAATATATTTCTCCTGGCTGGTATGACAGACACATGCATACTCAACTAGTGCTCTTACTCATTAATGGTCTAGTGGACATGGCTAATTTGTTGCTTCTACTCATGGCTAGTTCCCTGCTCAATTCTGGTGTACACTGGGATACCATTTCTGGTTTACCATTTCTAGTGAGTGCTCATTATTCAGGAGCATACAAATAACCTGTAGCATTCGGCCATTTCATCCCTGCAACATACAAATAAATAGAGATGCCTACCATTATTGAGTTGAAGCAATTTGTGTGTTATTTAATGAATAGTTGAAGCAATTACAGAGCTATTTTGGTAAAATACATTAACCCTATATGTGTGTGCTTTAAATTTTATGAATAATATGTAATAATATTAGCATACTTGTATTTGTTGTGTCCTTGTGTAAAACGTTTCAGTTGTGAAGCCTCTCGGTCAACTTGTAAAAATATGCCATCTGAATAATTTTATACAGCTACATTCTCTATGTTCTCGTCTCACCCCAATGCTAGTCTCGCCCCAATCCATTTGAAGTTTCCCCTGTAGCAAGAAGTCGACACGAGATCATCCCATCTTGTACTTTGTATTAGTATACATGTAATTGTTGTGTCCTTGTGTAAAAAGTTTTACTTGATAAGCCTCTAAGTCAGGCTTGTAAAAATATGCACTCTGAATAATTTTACACAACTAAGTTCTCTATGTGCTTGTCTCTCCCCGATCCATTCACAATTTTCCCTATAGTAGGAAGTCGACACCAGATCATCCCATCTTGGAATAAAGTTTTGAAAGGGTGGTTCTAAATTTGGTTCTCTTAAAATAAACCTCAAAATCTCCAATTTTGAAATGATATGATTTCACTGCTCAAAATCTCAAATTCTAAAATGCTCTAATTTCACTACTTTGTGGCTAAAAAGTGTAGAGAACAAGGCTAACACTGGACCCTATTTATCACCAGAATGGATTGATTTGGGAAATGAATCCCAACCTCACCCAACTATATTAACTATGCTTTTTTGTACAGGGTTATTTAGTGTGTGACCCCAACTCTTCTCCTCATATTATTTACTAGCCTTGCCTCCCTGTCTCTCGCTGACAAGCCTAGATGGGCTTGGTTGTTTCGCTCCAAATTTGGTTATTCCAGAAGAAATTAGAAAAACCACCTCGTTCACCCTAGATGCATCCATGCCAGGGATTAAATCTACTACTTTCTGAATACCCTCACAGATCTAACAAAACCAATCGTAAATAAGCCACAGATACCCTCACAGATCTAACAAAGCCAACTATAAAAAAGCCACATATACCCTCACAGATCTAACAAATTTAGTCGTAAATACGCCACAGATTTTAGAGGCTTGCACTATTGCTTTTGAGAGTAGAGACCAACATTCAATGCAGACAACAATAGGTTATCTATCAACAACAAACTACTCGCACATAATTTCCTAGGGATTCTCCTTCTCTGTATGTGTGGACCCGAGCATCCCATAGACTTGTCTCATGGCAGCTGCATTGTCCATTGTCACTTGTGCATGTTGCCTCTTCTGTTCATGTATCATCCATCTCATTGCAATGAAAGCATTCACTATCATCCAAGAATAAATGGAATGGATGCATTACTTTCGTTCTCCTCCTTATTACATGTAGCTTCTCCCTCCCCACTATCCTGATTACACGTAGCTTCTCCCTCCCTCTCACTACCACGAACTATAGCTTCTCTCTCCCTCTCACTGGCACAAACTAATTGTTTCAATGTCCTCCTTATTCCTCTCACTCCCACGAACTAATAGATTTGTTTATGAGTTTCATTAAAAATATATTCAACCGTGTTGCAGTTGTTTTTCAAGAACTCTGGACGTTTGTCTAAAATAAATGTATCGCCATTCATATTTACATCATGGAAGTTGAAGCACTATAAGCTTTATTTTGCATGGAAGATCTTCGCTTAAATAAATGCATTACCAACAATCTTAAATAAATGCATTGCCAATAGTATTAATAGAGTGAAGAAGATCTTAGCTTAAATAAATGAATTGTCAATAATCTTAATAGATGCATTGCTAAGAATGTTTACATCATGGAAGTTGGTTATCTTATTTTATATTTCAAATGACAAATAATCGCCTCATTGCTCCATCGCTTCCTAAAACACTATAAGTGGCAACTTAGCTTGCCCACATGAGAACAATGGAGTAGCCTAAAGTGCATCCAATCTATAATAATTGTTCTACAAAGAGCATTCTTCCCTTGGACATATTATGGACAAATTTTTATACTTAACAACACTTTAAAGTGAATTCATCACATGGTGCAGCGATCAGAGCACACACGGTCAAGAACGCTTTACAACACCAAATTCTTTGTTTTATTGTGGGTGAAGATAAAGTTATCTTAGTATTTCTACATATAGTAGATATTAGAGTTCAAGGCACAAGGTCAATAACGGTTTACATCATCAAATTCTTGGTTTCATTGTTGGCAAAGGTAAGTTATCTGAGTATTTATTTATACAAGTGGTAGATATTAGAATTGGAATTCAACACATGACTAGCACTAATATGTTTGAAAAATAATATAACATAGATTATATGATTTACTAAATTTTCAAAATGCTTGTCTAAAATGACATAAAAATAGAGAAAAATAAAATAATAATATATTAAATAATACATGTACATATTTTGTTATGATGTTTAAAATAATTAATGCTCATGGATGTTAGGCCCTCATACTCTCCTCATAAAAATATTCAATCATGATTCTCCTCGTAAAAATCTTCCTCATTACTCTCCTCATAAAAAAACTTATATCATGACGTTTAAAATATGCTTACTCTCCTCATGAAAATCTTCTATCATAATGGGAGTCTCATTTATTTGACTACCACTAGGCCTGATATGTTCTATCATAATGGGAGTCTCATTTATTTGACTGCCACTAGGCCTGATATGTTATATCATAATGGGAGTCTCATTTATTTGACTACCACTAGGCCTGATATTAGTTTTATTATTGGTGTCGTGTCACAGTTTATGACAACTCCATCCATCACTTATTGGAAAGCTGCAGAGAGAATTATGTAATATGTGAAAGGAATTCTAGGATTCGACTCCTCTTTCATTATATGTGATGACTTCAAATTTCAAGGGTACACAAACTTAGATTGGGTTGGCAACATTGTATCCCCTCCCTTGCTTAGGGCTCCCCTAGTTGTGTATAATGAAACTTGTATTGGCTAACGACTTTAGCATTGGTGTAGACTTATATAACATATTTTATATGAAGGGAAGGCTTTTGTTTAAATCATTTCAGACATTTTTATGTTATCAATTTTATTAAATACAAAGTTGAGCACATAATTGGTTTTAATTGTAGGCAGCATAAAAACTATGGAAGGGTAATGGTAGACATAAAATGGTCAATAAGGATCATGAAGAAAGCTTGTACAATAGAGATTAGCTTTGATAAACTGCCTTCTTGCAATTGTTACTAGGGAAGGGAACTTCCTTCTTACAATTGCTGCATTTTTTAGGATGTAAGGGGCTAGTGAAGTGAGGCCTGACGTTGAAGGTAACATAACGATCTCATAAAGTAAGTGCGTACTGGGTCCAAAGAGTAGTTAGGAGGTAAAACCCCAGAGACGAAGTTGTATTCAAATAGATCACACGACGGAATTGATAAGGCATTGAATGAGGCTAGCCTTATCCTAGCATAGATGTCTAGCTATTCTGGATTTTTGGGTTTGCCACTCTCCTATTTGTTTCAACACATCAATCTCGATTTCTAGATTTGCTACTCCCTTATTTGTTTGTTTGCTATTGCCTTCTTGCAATTGCTGCATTTTTGAATTTCAACATAAGGCAGGGACTTGTTGCCTTTGCATCTCCCACTTGTTTGAGTTAGATTTGAGAACGACAATCAAAGGACAACGAGAAAGGAGCATCGTTGTTTTGTTAAGTATTTCATTGAAAAAAATATGATGGAAAGGGCATTTGTTTTACAATTATAGAACTCAAGCTTTTAGGCATTAATGACCTTTTTTTGCAATCTTTAGAAAGGGGCAATATTGGTACGAAGAGAGGGTTCGATTGAGAAAGGATATTAGGAAGGTTAAATAAAACAGTTCGTCACAACAAATTTGATAAATAAAACTGAAATCTACACTATGAAGGTTAAATTCCTTTAGATTCCAAAATATTTAGTTACTGATTTTCTACTTACGCATGAAATAGATCAAATGCAGAAAATAGAGAACAATAAAAAACAATCACACCATCAACAAATAAACACAAGATATGACATGGGAAACCCAATACATGAGAAAACCTGGCTAGAAGGTGAGGCTACTTTGCTCTCTTTTCTCTGGTATAGAAATGATGCAAGTACAAAGAAAGAGGCACTCTCTATGCAGTTGCCTTTGACTTGTGTCTTGTATGGTTGCTACATAATCTCTCCTTCTTCACTATGCTTATAGAATATCACTCTCAGATGTTTTTCTCAACTATGGAACAAGATACAATGCAAAAGAATACAACCCCTTCTCCTCCTAGTGGCTCGATATTTAACATAGCCCAATAGCCATCTAGGGGTAGGTTTTTTACTTCCTCAACCCTTAATTGTGATAAGGTTTGGACCTTCTAGAATATTCTTGAGATTACATACATGCCTATCCCTATATGCGTGAGTAACAGGGGCTGACGTGGCATCCTCTCGTACCATGGTGGTCAACACGGTAGATCAACTTGCGAGAGGCATAACTTTTGCATACAAGATCTGATTGACGTGATTTTTTCACCGTTGGAAAGGTCTGAATGTGTAGAATAGCATCACGAGGTTTGAATTGTGATGGGAAAGTCTTAGCCCCAAAATTATCATTTGATGCCTCAAAATGGCCCTAGAAGGTTCCAAACCCCAATTTTCCAAATTGGGACCTGCTACTAAAATGGCCTTGCAAGTTGATTCCTTCAATTTTTTCCACTCTAAAAGGATTGAGACAGATGACAAGCAATATAATGATCCAATCTGGATTAGGATCACAAGGAATTTCTTGGAAGACAAAATGTTTTTCCTTATTGTGGTGTCTTATAAGTAAGAAGTTCACCGGGTCTTAGTGAAATGAATCCCACATATAGTAAACAAGGGTTGTCTTACTAAGTGATTCATTAAAAAAACATATGATGGAAAAGGCCCTTGCCCCGTAGTTGTAGAACTTAATTAATTTCACATTGATGGTGCCTCCCCCATTGATCCGAAAAGATCTTTTAATGACTATGGTTAACTTTTTAAAGCATGTGTTTATTAACCATTTAGGAATTGAATGAAAGAGGAAGAATTAATGATGTAACATAGCATCCATAATGAAATATATAGATCTGGAAATAAGCACAAGAATCAGTAAACCATAACAACAAAGTTGTTAACAAAGTTCGACGATCTTGCCTACGTCTCCAGGCCTTTGTCTTAGTGGGTGGGGCTTTCTTATTTCTGTTAAAAGATTCCAAAGTACATCATAAAAGTGCCAAAAGGATTACAAACTGATATGGTTGTGTTCTGTTAGATCTCAAGAACCTATCACAACTGACGGCACTGAAAATGGATGAACGAAGCTTCCAGAAATGGCCTGCAAAGTTGCTCTCCTCAATGGCTTCCCTGCATAAAAATGGCTTTGGCTTTACAATTATTCATCATTTCCTTGTTCTCAAACTCCTTTCAGGCTGCCAAGAACCTCTATTTTATATAAGCTTGAATTTGGCAACAAACTCCCAACTTCCCCCCAAGATCTGGCCTCAAAGAGAGCTCCAAATCCTCCAAAACTGGTGAAAATCCCCCCAAATAGGCTTAAAAATCAATAAAAATCTTTATAATATGGTTACAAATCCACTTCTTGGAAAATAAAGAGCGTAGCCCCCAAAATCCGAGCCCCTGTTCATGTGCGCGCCCTCCATGTGTCCAAGCACTGGTGTTGATTCGTTGACTCGCTCTTGGTTCTAGCTCCTGATCATGTGTACCAGGCCATATGGTCGTGCCCTTATGTCTCTACGTGCATAACTGTTATAACCTCAGTCATTTAGCCCATGGTCGGTGGACTAGCCTGGCCGACTGGGCACTAACCCCATTATGCACTCTATTAGTTGGGAGGTCCGAGTCATAGGTCATGTGGTATGGTCATATGGTAGCGTCGGGGGCTGGTAGCCCGGCCCTGCCAAACCTCTCCACCCAGACCGGAGGTCACGGGTTCAACTCCCGTAGAACCCATAAATTTTTTCCCAAACAACCAATGAAGGGGTGCCACGTGGCACCAAAACACTTGCCCAAAATATGCCACGTGTCCAAATGTGATTCGTCCACCTGTCATCAATATCTGCCCAGTTAGTATGTCGTTGTACCTGCCATGTAACTGTACGGCATGTACATTCAGTTGCCACATCAACATTGTATGGATTGTACAGATTGTACAATCAGCAAAATTTTGCTTGTTTGGAAAAACGAGCAGACTGTGATATCTTTTGCATACGATGTTCGTTTGAGCTCGTTCAAGTTGTGTTAGGTTCGTAACGACGAGGCCTACGCACACATCTGTTTTGAAGCAATTCTGAGCACCTTGATTTTTAGGCATTCTAGATCACACCTCCCCACTAAGACCTTTTGGTCCTCCAAAAGGATACTAACCAGTCATCAAGTGCGGGATCGGCTGCCCCAGTTGTTCTTTGTCTTTAAACTTTGTCCTGTGCACCTGTCTCATCAAGATCAATTATAAAACAACCATGATAACTGACAGCAAATTGTTAGCCACTTGTACTCTGTCACATCTTACTAAAGCCGGTATCATCCATGTTGACAACATTACTAATGATAACATCAGAAATATGCCTGTAAACGAGCTAATATGTTTGTAGTATTTGCACGACATTAGCTTATCTTGAAGCAAAGTGTGATTGATATTCCATTCTACAATCATCTCTTGTTCTTACTTAAGATCATTTACTTGATTTGGGACAATTATAGGTGTGTTTCTTGCATGAGTTGTCTTTCTTAATTGCTCCATTGTTTGAAGAGATTGACTTGCTTTTAAATGATGAGCATGTACAACATATTATTTTCCTGCTTTGATTAAGTGATATTGATTATGTGCCCTATAGAAGATTGCTTTGCGATCATACAAACAAGGACTGCCTAAGACCATCCCACATTCATTTAGTGGCACCACATCACATGTTACCTCATCTACAAATTTAGATGAAATTGCAAATTTTAATGTGCATTGCCTTGTTATGTGCAATTTATGATTGTTGCTTATCCATTTAAGTGAGTAAGGTTTATGATGCATCTGAGTGTTTAATCCCAATTGTTTAACCTCTTCCTCTGAAATCAAGTTAGATTGAGATCCACTATCTATCAATGTGTCGACCTTAGTATTCCTTATAATGACCCTTATGTGAAACAATTTACTTCTAGAATCATATCCATCACCAATTTTACCTGTCAAACGAACTGCTAAGATTTTAGATTCATCACCTGAATCTGATCCCAAGTATGTGGGTCGTGTTGTTGTTGCAACTGTTTGCCTCCCTTTCCTCTCTTTGAACCACTTCGGCCTCTTCTCGGGATGCAATTTCCAACAATGGTCATCAATGCCCTTCTTTCTTGCAATGCTTGCAAGAGATCTTCTCTTCCTTTCTTGCCACTGAATTTTCCTTCTTTCCATTCCACTTCATTTTGTCCTCTTTCTTTGAAGACGATTCCCTTGATACACCAACTCTTGTTTTCCCTACCTCAATGTATGTTGCTTGAACATAAACCTCATCAAGATTAGTAGGTCCAAACATAAATACAGTGTTACGAATGTGTGGAGGTAAACCTCCTATATACTTCATAAGAGTTTCTTGGGTATGTAAAGGCATGTCTAACATTAATGCCATCTTATGAAATTCATCCGTGCATTCTTGCACTGTTTGTCCTTTTCTTAGTTTAAGACCTTGCCATTCAATTAAATCCTTCTCTTTATAACCCAAAGAATAAAATTGTTTTCTAAGTGCAGAAACAAAAACTTGCCATGATGGAAATACATTACCCACTTGTTGCGTGCCATTTTGCAACTTGCTTTTCCACTAGATGAATGTTGTGCCTGCAAGTCGAAGCAATGCCAATTTGATTTGACTTGCCTCATCCTTGATTTGTTGCACACTGCAATAAACCTCCATCTGTCTGACCCAATTATCAACCCTCTCTGCATTGAATTCACCATCATACATGGGTGATTCAAATTTCACATCAAGTTTAAGTAAAGGCATATCTTGTTTATGTTTATGGGAATGTTTTCTTGCAGTGGATTTGGAACTTGAAATTGAAGAAGAAGAAGTTGATGGAAAAGAAGGAAGTGAAGGAGAAGTTTGAGCAAGATCCTCTCCTTCTTCATTTTTGACCTTTGAATATTCACTTAGAATCAGTCTCTTCCATTCCAAGTAATCATCATATAGAACCTTCATCATCTCCGACATGGCGAAGAAGATCTTTCTAAACTCTTTCTCGTCCTAAGAAAGTCCCTCTTTCGATGCCATCTTTTCACTTGGAGAAGTTCTCTTTCTCGATCCAATATCACGATTCTCTTCAACAAGCTCTCCTTCGCCACGATTCATCTTTTCCTTGGTAATCATGCAAACTCATAAACCAATCGTCAACCCACTCTGATACCACTTGATCCGAAAAAATCTTTTAATAACTATGGTTAAATTTTTAAAGCATGTGTTTATTAACCATTTAGGAATTTAATGAAAGAGGAAGAATGAATGATGTAACATAGCAGCCATAATGAAATATACAGATCTGGAAATAAGCACAAGAATCATCAAACCATAACAACAAATTTGTTAACGGAGTTCGACAATCTCGCCTACGTCTTCGGGCCTTTGTCTTAGTGGGTGAGGATTTATTATTTATGTTCAAAGCTTCAAAAGTAAATCATAAAAGTGCCAAAAGGATTACAAACTGATATGGTTTTGTTCTTCTAGATCTCAACAACCCATCACAATTGACGGCACTGAAAACGGATGAACTAAGCTCCCAGAAATGGCCTACAAAGTTGCTCTCTTAAATGGCTTCCTTGCATAAAAATGGCTTTGGATTTAAAATTATTTAGCATTTCCCTGTTATCAACCTCATTTCAGGCTGTCGAGAACCTCTGGTTTATATAGGCTTGAAGTTGGCAACAAATTCCCAACTTCCCCTTAAGATATGGCCTCAAAAAGAGCTTGAGATCCTCCAAAAATGGTCAAAATCCCCCCAAAACAGGCTTAAAAATGAATAAAAATATTTATAATATGATTACAAACCCACTTCTTGGAAAATATAGGGTGCAGCCCCCAAAATCCAGGCCCCTGGTCATGTTAGCGCCCTCCATGTGGCCAAGCTTTGGTGATGATTCGTTGGCCCCTTCCCGGTCCTGGCTCTTGATCGTGTGCACCGGGTCGTTTGGTTGTGCCCTTATGCTTCCACGCACATAATTGTTATAGCCCAATTCGTTTAGCCCCTGGTTACATGCCCTGGTCGACGGGCTAGCCCGACCGACTGGGCGTTAACCCCATTATGCGTGCTAATAGTTGGGAGGTATGAGTCATAGGTCATGTGGTATGGTCATATGGTAGCACCAGGGGCTGGGCCAAACTCCATAACATCCATACCAAAGGAACATAGGGTCATATGCTATAGACATATGGCATGGTTTGCATTGGGGATTGGGGCTAAGCCCCAACCCTTTTTTTCCACCCAACTTACAACAAGGTAAGTTTAAATGTTTTATTTGAACATATGTTGTTAAGTACAACAATGGGCGGGCTGGTAGCCCAACCCTGCCAAACATCTTTGCCCGAACCAGAGGTCATGGGTTCAACTACCGTAGAACCCATAAAAAAATTCCCAAACAACCAATGAAGGGGTGCCACGTGGTAGCCCATGATTGGGCCACGTGGCACCAAAACACTTGCCCAAAATATGTCACATGTCCAAATGTGATTCGTCCACCTGTCATCAATAGCCACCCAGTCAGCATGCCATTGTACCTGCCACATCATTGTACGACCTGTACAATCAGTTGCCACATTAGCATTGTACTGATTGTACAGTGAGCAAAATTTTGCATGTTTGATAAACAAACAGACTGCAATATCTTTCGCATACGGTGTCTATTTGAGCCCGTTCAAGTTGTGTTGGTTTCATAACGACGAGGCCTATGCAGATGTCCGTTTTGAAGCGATTATGAGCACTTTGATTTTTAGGCCTTATGTACCCATTTTGGTTACGGGATCCATTATGGATCATCCGTAGTATTTAAAGAGGGGCACCATTGGTATGAATAGAGGATTTGATTGGGGAAGGAGATTAGGAAGGAGACAAAAGAGTTATCTAAGTGGAGGGACCCCAAGGATACCCATGGAGGACAAAATATGTTCCCTATTGTGGCATCTTACAAGCAAGAAGTTCATTATGCCTTAGTGAATGAATCTTGTATATAGTGAAACAAAAGTCTACCTTCATGTTCAAACTCAAAGAGATTTTAAGAGGGGAGAAGGAAGAAGCATTGAAATAATTTACGGAGTTGATCATAGGAGGTTCATTGAGTTATTGAATTAGAGAGACACATTGAACATCAATGCCACTTGGACCATTTCAACTAGATCATCTTGTTTAGGAAAATATATAGTTGGAACTAAGTTCTTCAAGAAAGATGATTGAGAAAGTTCAATAAGAAAAGTGATTAAAGATGAAAAAATTGCAACTCTTCTTCTAATTCTTCTACTTAAATACAAAACTAAAATATAAATAAGTTGCCAATTTAATTACTGATAGTTTTTTTCTTCATGATTTGTTAAAACCCAAAGGATAATTGTATATTTTTTTATAAAAACTAGGAGATATTATATTAATAAAAAATGGGTGGCCCAAGCTTGCAAGGAAGTACAAAAGAAACAACAAGTTTCATATTCAAATCCATTGTCCTTGACAGTTCTACTACTAGCCTATCTTTTCCTATGACTACGTGGTCTTTGCAAAACTTTATTACAATCCAAAATTATTGTGGATAACTACGATGAAAGATGCCTAGAATACATATAATATTGTAATACATTAACTACCTGGATGGTTTGCTTCACTGTGTTCTTCATCTTCCATTTCATCCTCATGTGTTGGTTGATTCAAGTCAAGTCGAGAGTATTCTACTGCTAGAGAAGACCCACTATTGGATGGACAATCCACAAGGGTTGGAGGAGACTGCACCCGCTGGAGTTGCAATTGTTCCACTTGACTTCAAATGACATCTAATTTTCCATGCTACTGCAACATGACTTCACGTCGCTGAATGAAAATGTCAAGAATTTGATTAACTCCGGTTGAAAGAGAATGATATTCTAATTGAATTTGTTTCACTTCTTTTTCCAGAGCGTCCACTAAGGAGACCGTGTCCTGAATTCTAGAACGATGACGAGGCATTGCAACAAAGATAAATCCTTGATTCAGCTAGTGTAGATGATGCATCGTTCCTCTTGTATTCGATCAGCTTCCTTGGTTTACCAGAGAGGTAATAGGTCTTGAAAGCCTGTTTGTTTTTTGAATTTGAGATTGTCGACCCGTCTCTTCCCCTGCTTCAATTTCCTTATGTTTGCAAACCCTGTAGTACCCTATCAGAAAAATACCATTGCGACAATCTAAGAGAGAGAGAGAGAGAGAGAGTATAAAGTGTCTTTCTCCTACCAAATCATCGACAATCCACGAAGTAGAAGAAATGTGAAGCCACCTACCCTGTGGTGAAAATGATGTAAGACCCTTGGAGTTTCCCAAAAGAAGAAGTTTCAAAATGGCCTTATGCCCCGAGCGCTAACCAATACATGCATGAAATCCTATTACCAACTCGATGCCAGAGTGTTCATGTACCACCATATCCATAAATCGAATGTATGAAGTCATGTCTTCCCAAAATAACATTATTGCGCCTAGATGCGAACCGGAATCCCAACTCTTCAACATGATTGCTCGCGGGTATGGAGACTGTTTGGACCCTGCAATTGGTTTTTGAATCCATTGCATCAGTTTGTCCTGCCATATGAACTGAAAAGTACCATGTCTGATATATCCCACCTTGCATGA